>RJWJ010005021.1:0-71267 GCA_004363605.1 Indri indri | reverse complement strand
GTTCTTAATTAAATAGGATAACATCTATCAAGTATGTAGCACAGTGCCTTCTATTGAATAACATTTCAATAAATATTAGCTATTATTATTAATTATAGGAAAAACAGAGAGGTTTGAGGGGCAGAGGAATACTGAAATAGTCCTACAGAAGATCATTCTGTATGTTCAGCCATCTCATCCATCTCAGGGGAGTGCCAATTTGGGATGAGAGGTGGAGAGGTATCCCACAATATTTAGGAATATTGTTACCCTACTACTTGCTTTATGGGAAGATTATTAAAGCCATTCTGAAATGAATTTTGACTTTTAAGCCATTTAAGAATGAAATATATCCATATTCAGGACTAGAACTCAAATTACCATTCTTGTACTATTTATTTTTGCCACTCCACAGTTAAAATATTTATCTAATGGTGCAATGTGTGGGAATTATCAGTAAGAAACCTTTAGTTACAAGGTACCGGGTTTCTGGCCATCCTCAAGAAATATAGATAAAAGGATTTGCTTAATTGTCTTTGTCCTTATAGTTTAGGTAAATGAGACATTTTACTGAAGAAAGCAAAGTAAGGTCCATGTGCACAATATTTTGGGCTTAATCGTGAAGGAACTCTGGCTACTTTAAGTTCCTTCCAAATGTTGTGTGCTTTCCTAGACTTCAAGATAGAGTGAAGATTTTTTTTAACCTCAAGCATATTCAAGCTAGAAAAAGTATTTTCTGGAATGTGAATTTCAGATACTTGACAGTTCCTTCTTTCCCTGACACCCCCAATTTTGGCAAATATGAAAAGAGGTATTAATATAATCCTTTGAAGCCTAAAATCTTTAATCAATTATTACATTTTTCATTTATATCCTGCATTTATTTTATTTGTGGTTATAGTTAAATTTCTTATTTTATCCCTCCCTCAATAACCTAAAAAAAAAACAAAAAAAAAAATGGGGAAAGTTGGATTAGTTTGCTTGGTTATTTGTTATCACATTGTATCACTGTCAGTGAAATCGACCATGAAAGTACACATTAAATGGTTGATCATAAAACATAGCATTCTTGGCACGTGGAACAATGACAAAATAACACAGCATTGAGCTTATTTTAATTAAAATAGCCCCTGTCTAGCTGGCGCACTGTTCTCAATGGTGGCAAGAAACTAGTGAGGAGGAGGAAGAGGAGGAGGAGGAGGAGGAGGAGGAGGAGGAGGATGACGACGACTACGACGATGACGACGACGACATCATCTGAGTGAGGAACTTAAGGTACCTCCAATTTAATTAATTCCAACTGTCTGCCCAAAGCTTTACAAAATCCTGAAGTTTAAGTGCTTAGCATAACCTTCATGGTGACAGAAAAGTAAGTGCTTAGCATAACCTTCATGGTGACAGAAAAGAGTAGATTTTGTGACTATTTTGTAAATGTTTCTAAGAGAAGTGTTTAGATGTGCGAAATCATGGTGTGGTGCCAATTGTTAACCAACCTTGCTACATCTTTTCTCTCCTTCCCTTCCCATGAGTCCAAGTGATAAAGGCCAAGGCAAGGATAGACAGACAGGTAAGCACCAATCATATGTCTCAAAGAAGGAAGCGTTTGCCTCCATTGTTTTAAGGCTGTTCATGCTCTGTCTTGATCCCATTACCGAACAGGCCCATGCACCCACCACAGGTACTCTGAATGTTAGCTAATAACTTATAGTTGTCCGTTCTCTGAAGTATCTCTTGGCCAAATGCCACCGAGACTAACCCCAGCACCTCCCCAGTGCCCACAGACCTTGGCCAATGGTTTCCTGGCAAGGAATATAAAACACAGGGCCCCGAAATTCAAGACTAACTTTATGGTACAATTTGTGATTTGTAGTTTACTCATGGACCCTATTCTTGTTTACCTTTTTTTCCCATGCACAAATCCTGCTTCACTCACACCTGTTCTCCTGAGAAGATTAGTCCAAATAAATCACTGGGAAATAATTTATATACTAGACTCCGCTTATTGAGGCTCTCACCCAAACCCTAGTGTGTGTGGTAGCTTTAAAAGAGAATGAATCACCCAGATCACATCATTTACCACTTTATTACCTAAGTTTTTGCTGCTAAAAATAATTCCCTTTATTATTAATACAGTGGAAAAACTTGTTTGCATACGTGTGTATGTATAATTGTGTGGGGCAGTAAGGATGTGTGTGACTATGTGTATGCATGTATATTTAAGTGAAAAATATCAGGATATGAAATTAAAAATTATGGAAACATTTCAATTTCTACTCTGGCATATGCACAAATACACAAAGCTATCATCATATGTAAGGATAGTTATACTCAGGTCTGATATGGTTATTAACCTCTCTTCTGCTTTGTATGTATGATTCTATACATGATTCATTGTTATATTTCTATTCAACATTTAACAATATAAAATATATATATGTATATATATATATATATATATACACATACACACAATAAAATAATAATAAAAACAAAAAGGAAGCCATTTCCTTGGTTTCGGTAATGCCATTCTAAATGAAGTACTGGCATAACAAGGGTAGTAATATATGTTGACATGGTTGCTATTATAGACAGGATATGTTCCCTTGTGAAACAGAAACAAGAAACAACAGAGATATTGAGGAAATTTGTTTCAAGGGGTGTAGATTGATTCTTGATTGAGGAAAACTTACTTTTTAAGTGATTAAAAATTTCTATTATTAGAGAAACCACTAATATAAATACCTTGTTATCCAAACTTTCACTTTGTTTTCCAGATACCAACTAACAATATGGGGAGAGAGCTTCTGCTTTAGACTGACTATATGACTAGCATAATTATCAGATTTTTTTTTATGTGGTGAGGTCATTAGTTCTACCACAGATACCTTCCAAAACCACTGCCCATCCCAGGGAGTAAAAAATCTAACATCACATACCCATATGGAATTATCCAATAGTATTTAAGTCTCTTCACCATA
The DNA here is from genome assembly GCA_004363605.1 of Indri indri. Lineage (NCBI taxonomy): Eukaryota > Metazoa > Chordata > Mammalia > Primates > Indriidae > Indri > Indri indri. The sequence goes on along the minus strand of RJWJ010005021.1, from coordinate 68,310 downwards.
GGAGACTTTGTATTTGCTCACTGCCAATACCAAATGCCCAAATCATAGGACTTGATGCCAGAATATGTGTGTTTGGCAATAATGATGCTCTACATTGTAATGTATTTTTGATGCCATCTATGAACCATTTTTGTTTTAATAAAAACCAAAGATATTAGCATCTCAAAACTGCACATGGTTTTATGAAGCCCCGTATCGTATACATTGATATCACTGACGGAAAACACTAAAATTGCCTCTTATGTTAATATGAAGCAGAGATAATCAATGTACAGTCTATAAATGAGCAAAAAGTTTTTTAAAAAGTATGTAAGAATCCCGTAAGTCCACAGATAATAAAAAAGTATGTAAGAAGCAAATTTGTTCATGATTGACAAATGCTTTTTTGAATTTAACTGAAACATTTTTAAATATTAAAAGAATAAAGCATAAAGTAAAATCTACCAGCATTTCGTGGCATTAATTATTTAAGACCAGGGTAAAAGAATTGAGAGTTCATCATTTTTTGTCATAATAATTCTGATATTTCAATTTTCATCCACATGGTGATTATAAAATTTACACAATTTATTTTTAATAATAAGATTGTCATTGCTTCCATCACCCCCAGCATGATTGCTGAAATAGTTCACCTCCTTCACACATTTATGTCTAGAGTGTCCATCAATATGCATCACATGGGCCCGCATAGCAATCCAGGCCCAACAATCACTAAGAAAAATGACCCTCTCTTTCCTGACTCAGGCATTGGCTACACTTAATTCCATTTAGTAGGGTATCAGTGTTGTCACTGAGAATTATGAGGATTTCTTTCTTAGGAAGTAGCAGAGAATTTCTGGATTTTATAGAGAATCAGGGATAATGACTTCTATCCATACTATCTGTCATCTGAGCCCGAAAGCTGTTGCCACAAAGACTTAGTTTAATTACAAGTTTCTCATAAAAACTATTGTGAGTCTCTGTAAATCCTCTTTGTAGAAGGGTTCATTCTCACTCCAAGTGTCTGAGGAAGAAATAAACACTAAAACACAAACCCCATTCATTATAAAATCCAGAAATAACTAGAAGAAGGAATATTTTTAATGGGAACCTAGCCTATCAAAATTTAATCTTGGCTGGGTGTGATGGCTCATGCCTGTAATCCTAGCACTTTGGGAAGCCAAGGTGGGAGGATTGCTTGAGGTCAGGAGTTCAAGACCAGCCTGAGCAAGAGTGAGACCCCATCTCTACAAAAAATAGAAAAATTAGCCAGGCGTGGTGGTATGCAGTTACAGTCCCAGCCACTCAGAGGCTGAGGCAGGAGGATCACTTGAGCCCAAATGTTGGATGTTGCAGTGAGCTATGATGATGATGATGCCACTGCACTGTAGCCAGGGTGACAGAGTGAGACGCTGTTGTCCCCCATAATAAAAAAAAAATAATCCTTACAATAAAATGTAGTCATAGGCTGCATCGTTTTGGGGTATCTTAGTTGCCTCATGAATTTAATTTTGCCCTGTGGAAAGTCACAGCATATCTGATCTTCATGACCTTCTCTATTGGCTTAAGATAGGGTAAGGACCAAAGGAAAACTTCCCCTTTGCTTTTTGAAGTTTTGCTGAAAATTAACTGATAAAAGGCAGATTAATAGGAGAAAAGGCATACATAAAAAATTTTAGCACACATAGCATGGGGGAATCATAGGGAAATAATTACTCAATAACTCAGTGCATTGTAGAAGCTTACATAGTCTTTCATGGACAGGAGGGAGAGGATGGGGAATGTAGACAATTCTTTTGATGGGCAGTAAATCACTAGGGAGAATGAATGGACTCAGGAGGCAGGAATCAGACATTGCAGAAGGTGAGAGGTGGAGCTGCACAGGAACAAAGGTTGTCTTATTAAGCAGATAAAGTCCCCCAGGTGTTCTCTTGGAGCTGCCCTCAGAAGAATAGACGAAAAATCTGTCTGTGCATGTGATGACTCCCAGTCTCTTCTCTTCTCTGGTTGATAGTTCCTGGTGATTTGATGAAATCCCTAAGGAAGGAGGTCCTAAGACAATTGAATTTTGTTTTGTTTTGTTTTGTTTTGTTTTAAAGAAGCTTTCTTTATCAAATAGGAAAATTCCAAAGAGAGTCCCTTCCTGTGCTTGGGGGTTGAAGGGACAAGACGAAGTTAGAGGGACATTGATTCTGAGGCAGCTTCAAAGGCCTCTCAGCATGTCAAAGTGCCAGTCTTTGGGGTATAACTTTCTCAGCCCCTATAATAGCTTAAACTGGAATTTGTTCTATTACTGTCTCTCAATTTTGCCCCCAGCAAAATTATAAAACAGGCAAAGGTTGGCTTTGGTACTCCCACCCAGCCCCGTATTTGCTACCTTCTACTCATCCTTCCTATATCCAGTTTCTGCAGAAACTAGCCTCATTTATTAAGAAAAGTTTAAATAATTAAACTTAAATAATAAAATGCTTTGGCGTAGTTAATTTAAAAATATTTCAGAAGTAGTTGACTATTATATCCTGTCATTTTGCTAGGTTTATGTGTTAAAAAAATATATGAATATGATACTATCTTTTCATTGGGGAGCTTATGGTTATTAATAGGGGGAAAAAAATCCTCTAAAATAATTTAAAGAGGTTTATTCCATGTCAATATGAGTGACCATGCCCGGGGAACATAGTCCCAGGAGATCCTGAGAAAATGCACTCAAGGCAGCTGGAATACAGTTTGGTTTCTTACATTCATGGAGACAAGAATTGTAGGTGAAATCATAAATCAATATCTGGAAAATATATATAGGTTTGGCCTGAAAAGCAGGGCATCTTGAAGTCAGGGCTTACAGGTTATAGGTGGGTTCGGAGATTCTTTGACTTGTAATTAGCTAAAGAAATAAAGCTTTGTCTAAAATCAGTAAAGAGGAATGTTTTAAGTTAAGACAAGGAAGTCTGCTATCATAGACAAGCCACACTATACTGACTCAAAGTGATCTATTAAGTAACTCCATGGCCTGCAGATGTGACTTGATCATTGCCTTGCATGGTACTGTTTGTAATTTAGCATCTCAACACAAAGAGTCTGTTTTATCAGTCTTATGATCTTTATTTTAACATTAATGTTGGTCATCTGTAGTTTCTAAATTCCAAAAAGGAGGAGCTATAAGGCAATGTGTTCAACCTCCCTTTCCATCATAGACAGAAACTCAGTTTTAAGGTTTTTCTGGGGTCCTCTTGGCCAGGTGGGGATCCGTTCAATCAGCAGGGGGCTTAGGATTTTAGTTTTAGTTTACATGGCTTACTATAGAAAGTTATCTATCAAAATAATTAGAGAACTACGTATTCATTACCATGCTTAGTTTAAGCAAAGGACGTTATTAATGCAAAATAGAGAGGAATCAAAATCTACAAATGCTTTCCATCAATAGGATGGTTTTCAATGGGTTTTGAAGAATAAATAGAATTCTGCAAGGAAAAAATACATGGAAATTTATTCCAGGCCTAGGCACCATCATGTTCCATCAAACATTACCAGGTAGACAAATATAGCTGTCTATACATTAGGAATCAGGGTGGGGAATAGGGGTGGAACGTGTGAGCAGTTGTCAGGATTTTAGGCAAGGATAATTAAGTGAGAATTTTATGTGTGCTAACCAAAGAGTTTTATTTTTTTTTTTTTCTTGAAAGTTTCTAGGAACCATATAAGACTATAAAGGAGGGTATCGACTGGATCATATTTGATAAGATTAGATGTTATCTAAAAACTAAAGCAATGGCTGATAAAGTTTGATACCTCCTGGGCATATATGCATTTAACCAAACAGAGGCAATGTTTTTGGTGATATAATCAAAGACATAATTTTGTCAATTAGATTTTTAATATTAAATCTGAAGAATTAAATGTATTATTCCCTGTGCAATAATGTTTTGAACTAAGAAAAGAGAAGGTGAATCATTTTTCCAATAAAACTTCAATATAACAGTCAAATCTTCTACTACTTCGTTGTGTTTCTACCCTTGAGATTCATCCCCTGGAGATTAAGTTGGCTTACAGCTCTTGAAATAAGGAAATGAGGTGTCAGAGGCCACTCTCCAGGGAGAGGGATGCTGTCAAGATGCTATCTAGGTTGAGACACTATAGAACAATGATGCAGAATAATATTAAAACTACATAAACACATATTTTACTCTGATTCACTGGACAACTTAGAAAGTTTTTGGTCTAAAATCATGTTTGAGTACAAGCTTCATCTCTATTAATAAATAAAATGGCTCAGAATTCCAAGTTTGTTTGCATTAGCACTATCTATAGGCTTTCTCTGAAAAACCTTGCAAATCACTGCAGACTTACTCTTCTCCAAACTTCTGTGATGTGTCTGTTCACACACAAGTGACTATTCTGATCAGAATCTTTCAGTGACTTCACAGTGGAGTCTGGTCTGGAAATCTGACCTGAGATATGGAGCCCTCCACACTACTCTTAACCCTCTCTTACATTTGCAGTCCCTTGTCCCAATGTTACCCTTCAATATTAGAGCCAATTCCAGTGGGCCTTCAAATTATATTTTTAGGAATGAGTCAGAAGGCAAAAACTAGTTTTCATGACAATAAAAACATTGTAAAATTCTAGAAGATAGCAAATTGATGTTTTCATTATTCTTTGCCTGTTTTCTCCCAGAAAGTACCCTTAGAACTCTTTTAAAAAGCCAGACCTGCGTACTCAACTTTGAATAGAACAACAGGCTGTAATCTGAGTGCATATTAGAATTACCTGGGAAGATTTTCATAAATACTGGTGCTTAGATTCTACCCCAAAGTCATGGTCTGGAATGAAGGCTGGGCATCAGTATTACTAAACATTTCCATGGGTGATTCTGTTACACTGAAAAGGTTGAATAGAGCAAAGAAGGGTAGCTAGCAAGGAGCAAAGAAGTGAGTAGCTGTGAATACTGTGCCCTATTGCAAAGTTAGTTTTGTTTGGGTCCAAAGATAGGTAAATGCTGAGGGAAAAATTACCAATAACATCAGAAGCAGCATGCATTTTAACTAAGCAATGGGTATACTTAATATAACATTTAATATGTGTCAGGCACTAAATCTTCCCTTGGTGTATAGTTCAAAACAAGGCAGACTGTATTCTTGAGGATCATACAATGAGTGCCATGGTCACCAAAAACATGGCATTCTTGGAGGTAGGAGTGAATGCTGTATTTCACTTTACATAAATTATTTTTAATTTAAAATATAGATTAAAAATTATGAAGTGTCTGGGAATAAATCTCATGAAAGGTGTGAAAGATATTTATACAGAAATATGCAAAACATTACCAAGTGTGAGTTCCATCTCCTGTATGCCAGATAAAATTGCCAATAGACTACCTCTCCTGCACATAAATTTAAACTCAGTATTAACATAAAACAAAACAAAACAGACAAAAACACTGTGAAAAAGTTCTAGAGAGTAAGTAATTGCCGGCATATTTGGAGGGGAGTAGCACTGGTCTGAGCTCAGGCTGGCTTTAAGTATGGCGTGAGTTTGCTAAAACTCCAACAGAAACATGCCATCTTTTTAGCCTAGAGAAAACAGAGCCTAGAGAGACCACAGCCACTGGAAAGTGAGGTGAATCCCAGAAAAAGCAAAACAAAAACAAAAAACAAAACAGCCCAGGTTCTATGTGTAGTCTGTGCCTAAATCTCTTGCTGTCTCTTGAACTGTAAATTCATGGAAAATGGTGCAAACAGCAAAACTAGATGGCAAAAAGAACTGAACTAACATTCAAGAAGCCACTCATCTCAGACAATGCAGAATTTGCAGTTTCAGACTAATTGAATTAATCCTCTGCTAAAACAAAGTATTATTGAAAGAATAGCAAGGTTATCCAGAGACCATACAACATAACATTTACAGTTTCTAGAATGTAATCCAAAGGTACTCAACATAAACAAACAAAAAAAAATGTTTCCCATTCTCAGAAAAAGGAGGCCAATCCTGAGATAATCCAGATGTAGAAATTATCAGACTTAAACTCTAAAACAATGAGGTAAAGAAAAATATGGATGACAAAAGGGGAAATCTCTGCAGAGAAATAGAATATATCCTTAAAAAAACAGAATGGAAGAGTTAGAATAAAAATATTAAATAAAAACTCTCAGAATGACATGCAAAATAATGGAGAAAAAAAATTTCAGTAAAATGTCAGGAAATAAATATTTCTGTTTCTGCATGGTGAGGGTCTTTCTGGGAAACTTTTACCAGGAATTGGGCCACTGGAACTATTCGGAACTTAAGGAAAGATTTAAATACTCAGAGACTATCCAGGAGTCATATGTTTACATTTCAGAGAAAAATGAGACATGGAGCCATAGAGTTATTCTAAAAGCTGTAAACTAGAATGGCTTGTCTTATTCTCCCCTCCCCATACCCGATATTTATTTACAGTCCAAAAGGTGAAAAACTAGGATTCTCCCCCTTCTATTCCCTAGGAGAAACGGGAAGGTTAAGTTTTTCATCCTCTCTCACAGGGACAGCATGAATATAAGTTCCTAGATTCATATTTGCTTACTACAGTTTATCCCCCATGATTGTGTGCCTGTCCATATGGCTTTCATCATATTTTCTTAGAAGTGGGAGATTGGGAAAAGGAAAACAATGAGGTTCATTGCTATTAGTGCTATAAACAACTGTTAAAACTAGACAGAATTGATAGAAATAACAGTTAACCTCTCCGTGCTCCAGAAGCATCATGTCTACTTTCAGGATAGTATGAATAATTATAGATGTTAAAAGCTTATCATGAACTTGGAGAAAGATAAATATAAATTATTCAAGCTGAAGAACCAAGAGAAAAAAAGATTGTTTTAAAAAAATTAAGAAAGTATCAGGGACATCAGAAACAGGTGGGAGAATATGAAAGCATACCAAAAGGTGTGAGACACAGACAGACACAGAGAAGGAGGACGACAAAAAAATTGAAGAAATAATAGCCAAAATTTTTCCCAGTTTCATGAAAAATATAAATTTATGGATTAATGCAGCTCAGCAAACCCCAAGAAGACAAACATGAAGAAAATCATGCTTAGGCACTGCAAATCAAGCTACTTAAAAGCAAGCATAGAATATCTTGAAAGCAGTGATGGGATATGAGAAACACTATCCCTAAATACGGCATCTTGATGTCCTGAGAATTTTAAGTTGAAGGAAAGTGAGGAAATCACAGAATAAGAACAGTCTCTTTGGCCTTCTCCCACCCCGTCTCCACTGAAGACTCTCCTGTGACAGGTATCCTGCCCTATACCTGGAGGGAAGGAATGCACCACAGAGAGGCCAAGAAGAACCTGAAGAAACAAGCTTTGCTAAGTTACCCCCTTTGTGCCACCATTAAATTATACCCTTTTGTCCTGCAATCATAATTTTGCATGACTGTTCATAAAAATAGTTTTCCCTGTTTTTTTTTGTGTGTGTGTCTTCAATTTTGAAGGCTCCTGTACTGTGTAAAATTTTCCTTAGATAAACTTGTTATGTTTTTCTCTTGTCAATCTGGCTTTTTTGTGTGTTTCATTTTCTTTTGTTTTTTTCATTATATGGGTGTAAGCTATGAACCTTGTGATGGGTGAGGAAAAGATTACTTTTTCTCCCCTGCAGTAGTGAAGTAAAAGTAACACATCAGATAACAGGAACATCACATCAGAAACAACTGAGGCCATAAGACAGTGGGGCAGCATCTTTCAAGTGATAAAGAAAAGAAAAATTATCCATCCAGAATTCTATATTTGATAAGAAGCATAGTTCAAGAATGCTCCAAAGTAAAGATTTTTCAGATAAAATAAAATTTATCACCAGTTCATCTGTCACTACAAGAAAGGCTAAGGGAAATTTTTGTTGCTGAAAAAACGAATACAACAGGGAAACTTGTATTTTCAAACAGAAATGCAGAACACTGAAAATGATTTATAGATGGGCACATATAAAATATTTTCTTTTCTCTTAGTTTCTTTAAGATATCTATGATTACTAATAGCAATCACAATATCTTATGTTATATGTAGATACATATATGATAATTATAGTAAAAAGGATGGCCAGTAAAGATGGTAAATGGATTTAATATAGCTGAAAATTTCTACATTTTTGCATGCAGTGGTACAATTTTAACTTTAAATATACTGAAAAATTAAGATTGTATATTATATATTCAAAGCATACAATAAAAATATATTTATAAGGAAGTTATATAATATATGCATAAGGAAGTGATATAAAAAGTCAATAAGTAAATTGAAATAGAACTGAAAAATATACAAGTAATCCAAAAGAGACTGAGAGAGAAAAGATATACAAAGAAGAGAAGGAACAACAAAACAAATTATAATATTATATGCCTAAATCCAACCATATCAATAATTACATTAAATGTTAATGGCCTAACTAAATACTTTTGTTAAAAGGCCAAGGTGATCGGAATAGCAAGATCCAAATAGGATGTTGTCTATGAGAAATGCACTTTATATAAAAAGACACGATGGGGGTTGGCAAAAGTAAATTGATGGAGAACATGTTTCATGTAAACAGTAAGTATAAAAGTCCACAGTGGATATATTAATATCAGCTGAAATGAATGTCAAGACAAATACTATCACTAGAGATAAATAGGGAAATTTGATAATGATAAAGCAGTGATGGAAAGAGAAAATAAGACAGATGTTTGATCTATCCATTAGGGAGACATAAAAGTCATAAATATGTATTTGCCTCATAATACAGCCACAAAATACATGAAGAAAATATGGAAACAGAATTAGAAAAATAGACAATTATAAAATCATAGTAAGAGATGTTTTAAATCTTCTCCACAAATGATGATATTAGACAGAAAACAACCCATATAACTAGACAGAAGTAGATAGAACAGATAGAAATAGAACACTGTCAATCGCCTTGACATAATTAACTGTTAGAAAACAATATACCAACAACTGGGAGGAAACTTCTATTTTTCAAGAATACTATTCACCAAGACAAGTTAACCAAAATAATAATATTAATAACAATGATAAGTCTCAATTTTAATTAAAATCATGAAGTGTATGTTCTCAAGTATAAAAGTAATTAATTATAAATCAATAAAATAAGACCTTTAGGAAATACAAAACACATGGAAATTAAGCAACACACCTTTAAATAATGCATACAAAAAAAGAAATTAAAAAAAATAAAAATATTTTAACTGAATAAATGTAAAAATACAACCAATCAAAATTTGTGCAGTATAGTTTAAGAATGGTAAGAGAGAAACTTAAAAATTAAATGCTTGTTAGAAAGGAAAATGGGTTTAGTTTCAACGAGCTAAGATTCTATCTTAAGAAGCTGAAAAAAGAGGAACATGGTTAGTGCAGAGTATGTATATGAAAGGAAATAATAAAGAGTAGTAATTAAGGAAGTTAAGAAAAAGTAAAAAATAAATAAATAATAAACCAGAAGCTGTTTTTTAATAGAGCAACATAAAAAAACTTCTACCTAGAATGGAAGAGAGTGCAGAAATCATCAATATCAAAAATGATATTACTATTTGCATCATACACCTTAACACACAATTTTGCCACTCCAGCTTCTCTCCCATTCTGTACCTCAATGAATATTTTAAAGCTGAAATTAAATGTATTCCTCGAGCTTTCTAGCACTCATTTTCATGTTGAATGAACTACCAAGTGGTCTATAAAACCTGTCAACATATTATGGTCATGTTTTCTTTTGGTCTTGAGCAGTCTTGCAAAGTGAAAGCCATGTCTCCCATAAGTGACTTTGAGACCAAACTGCTGAAACTAAAATGAATTTTCCTATGAGGAAGAATGCTAAGAATATGGCTTCTGACCAAATAAGGGGAAATTAGATCAGCTTCCAATATGTGGAACATCCACTCCATCTACAGAAAGAGAAACACAGTGGTTCTTCATCAGAATTATGGGCACATTTTATAATTTTGCCTCTTTCTGACATGTAAATTATGTGAGAATTTCTGGAGAATGGTAGTGAATACTTGCATATTAAAAAAAAATTCAGATGATTTTGCTGTTCATCCCTGTTTAAGAACCACTGTCAATTTAAGGCTCAAAAAGAAGAATATTAAGATGATCATAGAAAACTGTATAGACGGAAAACAAGAAATGATAATTTGTTATTACTTTGCAGTGGACAAACCTGCAACTGTAATCTTCTGTTCATAAAGAGGGAACTGAGCTGTGGGCAAAAATTACAGTTATAAATATTTTGCTATCACATCAATTAAATATGAATAGTTTTGAGGAATATAAACAGTGTTTAATGATAAAAGTTATAAGAAATATTAATTTTTATTTGATGATATTTAGAAACCACGTATGTGACTCTACAAATGTTTATTGGACTTTTCCTGAAAAACTAAGGGGGAAAAGGATCTGCCTTATAAATGCAGAAGATTCAACAGGCACAGGAGATGTCTCTCTAGAGTAGAGTAAGTGAGTGAGGGAAAGTAGAGAGAAGAGAAAAACAACATACTTGCTATCAATTTAATTATGATGTATGTTTTTCAAAACAATAGAACGTCTAGAATGATGGAAAGAGTAAATACGACAGATACTTGCCTGAACTATACCCAACAAAGAATTTCTAGACTTTTCTAAGATTCACTGCATGAAGTAGAGTTCTGGGAAATTAGGGTGCTGAACACAGTAGCAAGCATGGCTTAAGGTCTTCTTATGGAAGCACGGGGCGTGAATAATTATCAAGATAACTCTCGAGACCTTATATATATGCACTTAATGCATGGTTGGTGGGTTATATAGTGTTTATCATTAATCAAACCTTCTGATATACACATGTGAAAAATGAATTTATCTGATTTGTTTTGTCAGATATCTCTCCAGTGACGGGAAATCAAAATGAGGCAGAAAACAAATTACCCAATGAAGGAGAAGGACTTTTGAAAATATGAGCAGATTATAAAATTATACATGAAACAGGGGGCCTGTTAAGTAGAACCATTATTCTCATTTCCTTTGACTATAATCCCCACACCCAATAACTGAAGTGTGGGTTCAGGTTTAGGTGTATAGGTCAGTATACCTGCTTCCCAAGCCAATTCATGCTTTGCTGTATGCAGCTATATTGTCAAAAGAGAATTATTGACTTCTATTAGGCTTCCCTTCCAAATACCATGCCAGATTCATTGTAAGTTGTCTGCCTGCATAGATATGTGCTCTTGAAGTATGTGTTTTAATGGTTCAACAGGTTTGTGCCACTCACAGCTATTGCTCTATTGTACATATGGTAAGTCTCAGGTATGATAGATTTCATTTGCATTTCAGCTTGTATTATTGATATTACCTAATAAAATTCTGTGTTAAGTAGGAATCTGATGCATGTTCTGGCCTAAGTGGAAAATATATTTGCCCTGGCAACAGATGATGAAAAGGCTTCTCACATTAGAAAAGCTATATACAATTTCTAATCCTGGTAAACACTTTTTATACACATAAGAAATTATCTACTTAAATTTTTATTTGATAACTTAAAAATATTACAGTCAACATTCAATGACACATTTATTATTCTGTTGATTTTCAGGAGAAATGCGAATGGTAACTTAACGGGGTTCTGCCATTTAGCAGCAAGAGGTTGGCAATTAATACTATGACAAAGCCATAAAGTCTGGGAAAAAATTATGCAAATGCAATGTCACTTATCGATAATTAATTTAAAAAGCAGTTTTTCTTTTGGTTTCTAGTGAATGTTGTCATCCATTCTCATTTTAGCTTCATGTTGATAATTTGCTCCTTTTTTGGGAATTTATGCCTCTGTCATTAAGACCACATGCCATGCCCAATCCACCCTCTGGGGAGGATGGTGGTTGGCTTCAGAAAACAGCCATTTGATTGGTTCAGGAGATACAACCCAGTTATAAGGCATTAGAAAATGTTTAGTGTAGTCTTCTAAAAAGAGAAACTGTCTTTTTATTCGGAAAGGACTACCAGGAAAGAACAAACATGTAGGCAGACATCTCACAAGGTGATATAGCCAGCATTCTGGTAAGGCAAGCACCATGAGAGTCAGAGAGAAGAGCCCAGGAAAGGGTGGGGTGAGAGAGGGAAATAGGAGGGAAAGGGAGAGTGAAATGGAGACATTTTGAGCCTTGCATCTACTCTGCATCAAATCTTATTTTAAGTAATTCCTACAACTGGACTTTTCAGTTGCATAAGCCAACATTATTGCCTCAGCCAGTTTGAGAAAGTCTTCTATTATTTATATCCAAAAGATTCCTTACTTATAGACTGTTGACTCTTCTAATAGTAAATTTGGTTTTGTCTTTGTCAAGTTTTGTTTTTGTAGTTGTAGGAAGAGGTAGAATAGATGTGCTTTTCAAAAGTATTCCACATGTAGTAAAAGTTTCAAAACCACTTGTGTACAATAGAGTCTACACCCACCTGAGCCATTGCCAAGTAGGACTTCAATTCTCTCATGCCCAGAATTATGGTCTAAAAGCCTAGCATCAGGTAAGCTCATTAATTTTTATGGCATTTTCCTTTTACCCTAGTCTCACATAACCACTGGCTTAGGTGATTGCTTTTAGGCAGAGAAAACCGATTTGCAATCCACGATCCCAGCAGGGAAAGAGAAAGTTCACTCTCTGGTTAGTTAAGTTCTTAGAGAACAAGATAGGCATTTTTATTAAATCATGGGAGAGCATGAGTAGGATATTCTATCATTCCCTCCAACCTTCCTCCCTAAAGCTGAGCTGACAGGATAAAATACACTTTATTAGTTGAATTAGTGCATTGCTTACACAGTGATCTAATGCCTATGCATATTTGCTATAAAGCTTTCTTACTACCAGAGAGGGATTTTAATTAGACAAACCGTAATCTCTTTCCATTTATTAATTCTTTCCCTTAGGTTCGCCTTATAAAAAATGTGTGGATAATTAAAACCCAAGGAGAAATAACATTCCTTCCTAAAGTGTTGCACTAAGAAAAATATTGACTTCTTTCTCCTGCCCTTAAGAAAATACAGAAGATGTATATGTATCTGATGAATACTGACAAATATGTTGGTCTGTTTGGGTTCCAACCTTAGTGACTGGTGTAAGAGAGAGGTATCAGAGGATGGCGGAAGAACTGTGCCTTAGGGGTGAGTGCAGAAGTTCCACCGTTATTGCTGAGGACGTGAGATCTTGGCAGATTAATACACTGGTCAAAAGCATATGATTTGGGATTAAGTGTTTCAGATTTCCACCCCTGATGTATGACTTAAGCCTCCATTTTTTATTTAAGGTGGAGATGATAGGGCCTCTTTTACAGTCTAGTTAGGATTATTACATGAGATGATGCTGCGAGCATGATATCTGGCACAGAGTACACACTGTGTAAATGCTAGCTGTTATTAGTATTATTCTTACCTGTTACTTAGTACCTATCCTCATATTAACTACTTCTCTTTTATTATAATTTGTCTTACTTTTCCTGATATATATTGTATATTTACATGTAATCACAGAATCAAAGTGCTTGAATGTGTGGCTAGGTCTTGTTTAAATTCTTAACACTTCACGATGGGAAAACCTGGAAAAAAGTTTGAGGATGTGATCTGGAATAAGAATATTGATCATAAAGAAAAGAGATTCATTATGCACAAGATCATCTTCTCTGACTCTTGTTTACGCAGGGCCGTGAACAGCATCACTCGCAGGTGGCTACATGTTAACAATCTCGGTGGAAGGGACAGAGCACTGGACTGGGAATTGGACAATTTAGGAAAAGGTCACACACACACTCACACATGTAAACATAGCAATAAGACCATTAATCTCTAATAGTTTCTGCATATAGAAAGCTACTCCTTTATAGTACTATTTATGAAGTTCCAGTAAAGTAAAAATTTTTAAAAATTTAGGTGCAAGCGTTATGTAAGAATTATGAAAAATAGGAAATATCTAATAACTCAAGCCCTGTCTCATCTCCTTAATAATATCAGAATAAGAAAAAGGAAAAAACCAGTAGTAGTAATAAGTACAAAACTAGAAATAAGTTTTTGAGAGATGATAATGATTTTGATGTGTATCTGCTTTTAGTGTAGAGTCAAACTATAATTGACTTTGGGATCTTATGTATTAGAATACCAAATATTTTTTGAGGGTTACTGCTTTGGTGCTAAATATTTAGCTCAACGATGTTTTTTTTCCTTTTAATTATAAATGTTAATTTTTAAGGTTTACAAACTGGTGTTATTTTAAATATTTCTAAAAAAGCAATAATATATTTTGAATTTCGTGCTTCCATGCTTTACAAGATACATCAGCCTGAGAGATGAAAATACTTCCTGGAGATGCACTGATGATAAAAATAAACAAACAAACAAACAAAAAACAAACAACAACAACAACAAAACACACACCCCGCCCAAACCGACCTGTTGGTAAGACAGGCAAAGAACCCAAAACACTGGCAATTCAAACAATATGTAATAATTCACACTTAAGTGGGAAATAGAGGCACATGATATACTGTCCATTTCTGCTCCTTGGGAATGTGTGGAAGAGAAGTTGGAGAAAAGACACAGAAAAAACAGAGTCAAAAAATGACTCTGCTGAAAAAAATATTTTTAAACCTCCAGGATAATAAACAATTTTAAATTATATATGTTCAAATAGACCTACAATCAAGCACACATCAAACTTAAATGACTTAAATGAATCAATAATTTCAGTAAATATTTAGATAAATATTTTCAGTTCTTCTTTCAATAGAAGTAATATGTTAAAAATGACTGCAGAGAGCTAAAGTATTAGAACCTTTAGAGATTTATGTATCTTGATATTTAGGCTTTGTCATTCTGTCTAATGTCTTTTTAAATTGGAAAGGAAAAGGCTTAGAAACAAAGATAAGAGAGAATGGGAGGGATGTCATCTCAGTACACTTCTAAGTAGCAAAACACAAACAATTTCACTATTTTTATATCAAGTTTATCCCTTTTATATTATTTCCCCTTTGCCACTCTACTCATATCCTTTTATACAGTTCCAGAGAGCAAAGGCAGTACCATTCTGCCTAAAAGTAATTGCTCCTGTCCCCCTACTCAACCCCTCACATCAGGATACATAGGAAACTGTATCATAGCAGCATTCTCAACCTCTAAGAGGCATAAAAACTGACATTTAAATGGCCTTTGACATTTTATTATTCAATTAGCTTGTTTTAATCAGTGTCTTCCTGATTTCGTGGTATGCTTTGAGCATTTCAGCTAAAAGGTTGGAAACAGCTAGAGATAGGTGGGGTTAGGGCTGGAAAAAACTAATTTTTTCAGCCCTAAGTTTTGGTGCTGACTGGTTAATAGTTTAAATCATCAAACAAGAAACCCTAGTATCCAAGCCTGCTTCTGCTCCCACTAATCATCCAAGGGTTGTGATTGAAGGGTTCCCAAAAGTTTCTGCAAATAAAATGCAACCCTAAGTATATTTCCTCTATTCTTGGTGTTAAATCCACTCTTCTACCTCTTACCCAAGCAAATGTATTATCTTACATGTAAATGTAGGAGAATAGAGTTATAGAGAAGATATTAAATATACACTGATTTTATAAATATGATAAAGTGCTCTTTATATTCAATATTCTGTTGCAGAATATTTAAACTACTCTAGCTATTTTGGGAAAAAGAGATTTATATATTCTGATGGACTGAATTATGGTCTCCAACCTTCACTCTGTGCTTCATATGGGATTATGTAGTTTTACCTTGTGCCATGATATTTACTGTAGTTATTCCCCAGTCCTTGATGTTGGGCCTACCATGTGATTTTCATTGGCCAATGGGATTTTAACAGGTATGATGCAAGCACTGGATTGAATTATGCTTGTGTGGTTAGGCTTGTTCTTTCTCCCATCTGTCATTGCTGTGCCTGATGCTCCAAAGAGGACATGACTCTAGGACCTGACTCCTGAGGGTCCCTATTTAGAGAGCCAGCCCAAATCAGCAGACCACTAGCTGACCCACAGACATATGGAAAATAAATGCTTCTTTTTGAATGCTGTTCAGATATGGGATTGTTTGTTATGCAGCATTATTTTTGCAACAGTTGGTTGAAAGCTATAGGGAATTAGGTACTTCCACAATTATTTGAAGGACCAAAGGAGATGGCTTTAGACCAAACCTCTAGAAATTACTTCACAGAACCAAACTGTCTTGTCCACAAGGAAACTGCCTCTTTCTGTTGCTATAGGAACCACTGATTCAAATAGCATACCACCTTAGCCATGATACACAGCCCAGGAAACTGTAGCCATAATTATTAAGTCCAAGAATATACTACTTTAGCTGATCCAGGATCAGAAGGCACATCCAGGAAAGATGGCACCTGAACAGTTACTGCTAAATCTAAACCAGCAGAATGAATGTCATTATAATATCTTCTATCCACTTATTTGAGTTCTAAGGTCAAATATCAAGTGAATATTATGATTGAAGGATCTTGAATATCACTGAGAATTCATCTAAAAAAGAGTCTAGAAAATATAGCTGTTCAGCCTCTGTAATTACAACAAAGTATACTAGGAGAAAGGTTGGATTGGTGTTGAAGTAGTCTATCTAAATATTAGCCATATTTGGTACATTAAATATTACTAGAAACGAGAGACTTGTTTATGTATATATATATATATATATATATATATATATATATATAACATGCTTTTGACATACCCATATGTCTAGACACCATGGTGGAAATTTCTACCCCAATATGACCAAAAGTGGAAAAGGTGGAGCTACTACACAGCCAATAGTTTTAAAGATCTGTGAAGATCCTGCATGATGTGATATAAATGATTTAGAAACAGGGTCTTGCCATAGGGAAAGACATTGGCAGAAACAAAATAGGAGTCAGGATTCTAGGCTGCTTCGGATATAATGTCTTCCATGGATTGTCAGGTGGGATGTAATCCAGAAACCAGAATCTAGGAAACATGCCAATTCAGCTGACTGGTGACTGCTAGAACAAGAAGAGAAGAAAGAACAGAGCCTAATGCTGATATGTAGACGAAACTCACTTGCATTGTCCTTTATACTGTGTGTGGGAACGGTCTGCCAATGGAATACCCAGTCATGATTGGAGAAAAAGCAACAATATACTATTAAGCCTCACTTTATTGGACTCAAAGTCTAAAAAGATTGTTAGCAAATAGGTGGAAATTCATTCCCTCCTTAGGGCAAGGCAGGAGAGACCTGGTGAAAGTTGACACTATCCATATAAAAAATTTAGGAATATATACTCCTTGATATGAGAAGAAGAATATCTAAGTGTCACAAGAGTATTAATTAGCCTTTTTCTTATTCATTTTTGACTCCTTCCAATTCTTTCATCCAGCAACGACAAAGAAGCATGACCTAAAACAAAAGAAAAATGAAAAAAGAAAAAGTAGCTGTAAAGACCAAATACAGATTTTATAGTTTTATACACACGGAAAAGTGGTGAATAACATTCAAAGGTTCACCATAGTCATGAAAAACTACTTTGATTGATGTTTTGTATTCTTTCGTTTGTTTGTTTGTTTTGTTGTAAGATACAGAGACTTGTTCTATCAACAGGCTGGAGTACAGTGGTGGAGTCATAGCTCACTGCAGCCTCAAGCTCCTAAGCTCAATTGCTCCTCCTGCCTCAGCCCCCTGAGTAGCTGGGACTATAGGTGCATGTCACCACACCCAGCTAATTTTTCTATTTTTTGTAGAGACAGGATCTTGCTTCTGTTAAGACTGGTCTAGAACTCCTGGCCTCAAGTGACCCTCCTGCCTCAGCCTCCCAAAGTGCTAGGATTACAGGTGTGAGCCATGATGCCGTTCGTACATACGATGGTCAGTAGGTGCGGGGCATGAGAGGAGACACAGAAGAGGCTCAGGAAAACAATGTTTATTATATTCACAGTTCCTAGAGTCAGGAGGCAGGGCATACCCTGCCACCACATAGCAGGGGGAGGGAGAATTAGATGTAAGACTTTACTGAGATTTTGGAAAGAAAGGCTAGGCAGGGCAGGGTAAACAGTTTGGGATGGCTAGTTTAAATAATTTTGGTAGGCTCTAACCTATAGCAGTTGTCTGTGGTTGTCTGGAACCTGGCCCCAGGATGGTGAGGGCAGAGGACTATGGCCTCCGGGACTATATGGCTCAGACAGCAGACATGGCTTTGGATTTGCTAGTTTGTGTATCAAAGGCATGCTCCCACTGGGCCTTTGGTCAGCTCTAAGAATTGTCTAGCCCAGAAAGAGATAATCTTCCCCAGTCAGAAAGGTTCATTAAGACATCAAAATATCATAATATACATAAAATTAAAAATACTTACAATACAATTGCCTTAACCCATTTAATGTAGTAATCTAGTAATCTCAGTAGCACCCAAACTCACATAGAATCTAAGCCTGTCTGCTGGATTTATAGATGCTGACTCCTGGATAGGTAAATGGTGATTTACACTATTGACTTGTCTTAATACAATTTTGTAGGGTATTCAAAGAATCATGATGTTCCTGTGTATTTCACTGTCATAATAATATAGGGATACCATTATTACAAAATATAAAACATATTTAAATCAATTATAGTTTGGTTCAGGGTAATTTTACAATGTTCAGGGTTACTGTGTTAACCCATAACCTCAGTCTAATTATGAGATAAACATCGCAAATCCCAGTCATCTGTTTGGGTACAAATACTTGGTCTGCAATCCTCAAAACTCTCAAGGTCTTCCAAAATAAGAAAAGTCTGAGATACTGTCACAGCCAACAGGAAACTAAGGAGACATGATGACTCAAAGTAATCTGGTATCCTTTAATGAGATGCCTGAATAGAAAAAGGATTTTAGATAGTAAAAACTAAGAAAATCTGAATAAAGTTTGGGCTTTAGTGAATAAGGATGTAGAAAGATGGGTTCACTAATTGTGACAAATATACCATACTAAAGTCAAATGATAACAAAAGGCAAAATTCTGTGTGGTGTAAATGAACTCTGTTCTACCTTCATAATTTTTTTGTAAATATAAAATATTATAAAATAAAAAAATTTTATTGAAAATACATTTTAAAAATAATTCTATCAAGAAGTCATGCAACAACATACAAAAGCCTTTCGGTAGGAAGGAACTTTCCTATATAAAAATGTGACATACACTATGAAAGGGCTTGGAAGTCAGAAGGTCCAAATACGATACTCAGGATCCCAAGCTACACCCATCTTGACAGGAAAAAACTGAAAGTATTCTTTCTCCTGGAGGCAAGGACAACATATTTAGCATAAATTCTAGTAATAAAATGGTTTTACAGAATCACTATCACCCCTATTCTGGTGAACAAGAAGGAAAGAAGGATCTGTGAAGTTTCCAGGTGAAGAACAACAGATACAAACCTAGAAGGGCCATGAAAAAAAATGTGGAAATCTGAACTTAATTACATCTTAAGTCCTTAATTTTTACCAAGGAGTTTCTATATTGTTAATCTTTTCTTCTGAGACATGATATTGCTTATAGGTGGAAAGAAATTAAATATTTAAATGTGCCTTTCAGGTGTTCTGATTATTATGAAGGTATAAACCTTTCTTTGTAGTGAGTAAGAGAGAAAGCATGAATGATCAGATTGAGGGATTTTTCTTTGCTTATTTTGACATTGGATAAAAGAACCAATAAGATTAAGATCAGGCTTTTTCAAGTGTGTCCATGAATAAGTAAAGAGCTTGTTAGAAATGTAATTCTCATACCTCATCCAGAGCTTCTGAATAGATTACTCATTGTCACACAACCCCTAAGGGATTAACATGTTCATTACAATTTGTGAAAAAAACTACATTGAAAACACTTAATGGCAACTGAATATATACACACACATACATAAAACACACAGAAGCATATATGTACACGAACATTTTTATCCATTCATTTGTTTTACACAGCAGAAAATGATGAACTCTCATACATGTATCTTCAAAAATATAGTCAGGACTAGAAAAAGAGGGAGATACGATTTCTACCATTTATTATCAGTATGATGCCAGAATGTCTATTATGTATCTGAGCCTCATTTACTTTGTCTGCAAAATGGGCATAATACCATTAACCTTGCCTGCCTCATAGGAGTTTTTGCGAGAATAACAATAGATAATTCACATGTCTACTTGCAGTCTGTAAAGTGCTATAGTCTTGTGAATTATGTCATGATGATCACGGTTAGCCTCACTCGAAGAAGGGAAATGTTACAGTTGTACATATTTCAAGACTGCAAGACCAATCAATGGCAGATAGGCCAGATTCATTTGTTGCTATGGTAATTCATATCAGAGAGACGAATCTGATATGGAATTTCCATCAGATGATTTTCCCTTGCCTGGGATATTTTTCTTTTCAAAACACATGTCTCATCATAGAATTCTATCTGTACTGAAAATTTTAATTATTAATATGGCAAAATTCATCACAGGGTTAAAAACATTGTTGGATCACCAGTTAAATACTCCCTTTACTACATTTTATATGAACACCAATACAGTTAATTTTCTATTGTCAATTTATGCTATGTGCAACACTTAATTCATACAAAGTTTTGATACTATTCCTATGTATGTATAAATTGTCTCTCTACCCTCATTATCTTACTAAATGAAAGTCAATTTTACTGTGACATATTCTAAAAAGTAAATCTGACAACCATGCTTACAACATTCTCCATCAACATTATTTTTTTACTCCTTTGTATCTACTTACAATTTAATTTTTCTTGTGTATCTTTAACTGACAGCTGTATCAATAGCTACACAAGTCCTTATACATGAATATTTAGTTTGTTTCCTATTTTTGTATGTTAGAAATAAAGTGTGATAAATACTCATATATAACATGGCAAAATACATTGCAGATCTGTGATTATTAACTAAGGTTAAAATTTTTACATAAGAATTACTGGGTCTATTTTATCCTTCTCATAGATGCATAAATTTACTGGTGGAAATAAATTTTTATCTTTATCAGTGATTTTGGTTACTTGCCTTCTTTCTTTCCTTAGATCTTCCTTTCCATCTTTCTTCTCCCTTAAAAAATTAAATCATCTTTTTATATTGTTCTACCTTAACTCAAACCTTTTTGCTGAAGAAATTCACCAGATATAAGAGATTAATATTCAAACTCTACAAGGAACTCCTACAACTCAATGGCAAAAACAAAAATAAACAAACAAAAACCCACCAATAACATGAGTAAAAAATAATCAAAGGATTTAAGTAGAGATTTTTTTTAAAGACATACAAATGGCCAATAATTATATAGAAAGATGCACAATATTACCAATCATTGGAGAAATGCAAGTGAAAACCACGATGAGCTATCTCCTCACACCTATTGGGATGACTATTAACAGAAAAAGAAAAGTGTTGGCAAGGATGTGGAGAAATTGGAACTCTTGTAAACTATTTTTGGGACCGTAAAATGATGCAGCCTCTATGAAAAATAGTATAAAAGTTCCTCAAAAAATTAAAAATAAACTACCATATTATCAAGCACTCCCACTTCTGGATATTTATCCAAAAGAACTGCAGTCAGTACCTTGAGGACATATATGTTCCTTGCAGCATTATTCACAATAGCCAATATGTGAAAACAACCTAAATTTCCAACAACAGATGAATGGATAAAAAAAAAAAAATGGTATTTATACACAATGAAATATTATTTAGCCTTGACAAAGAAGACAATCTTGCCATATGTGATAAGATAGATGAGTCTGGAAGACATTAAGCCAAGTGAAATAAGTCAGTCACAGAAGGACCCATACTGCGTGATTCCACTAGCACTAGGGATCTAAAAGAGTCAGGCTCAAGAAACAGAGAATAGAATGGTGGTTGCCATGGCCTGGGGACAGAGAAATGAGAACTGGTATAAAGTCTCAGTCATGCAAGATAAATAAGTTTTAGACAACGGATGTATAGCATTGTGCCTAGAATTAACAACGTAGTATTGAGCACTTAAAAATTTAAAAGGATAGATCTTGTGTTAACTGTTCTTATTGCAATAAAAAAAAAAATTAGCTAGTTAAATTTCTAAAAAGTTTACCATAAAAATATGATAAAATAAAATATCTTTTATTATTGAAGATTATTTTCAAATGTGTGACAAACTTTTTTAAATTTATCATGCTTTTCAATTATTTAATTATTATTCTAACATAAGATGTTGATATTTTTGTATTGCTCTAATCCCACCTTTCTTTTGTTTGCTGTTTTCTTATTAGTTTACAGTAGCTTTACTTTATATTTGCTTCTTATATTTTACCTTGATTTTTTTAACTCCTTACTTTGCCTGGAATTTATGTTGTTTCATGCTCTGTCATAAAAATTTAAGTTTTTTTTTTCTTATGAATTCCTCTTTACTTTTTTCCATTTTTTCCCCATTGTCCCATTAAGATTTTCTGAAGAGTCCATATTTTCCTCCACTGATTTGAGGTGCCACCTTTATCATAGACCAAATTCATATGCTTTTTTTTTTTATTTTTTATTTCAGGAACAGAACTGAGAACCCAGATATACAACCATCCTCATATAGCCATCTAATCTTTGACAAAGCAGACAAAAACACACACTGTGGAAATGAATCCTTATTCAATAAATGGTGCTGGGAAAACTGGATAGCCACATGTAGGAGACTGAATCAGGATCCACACCTTTCACCTCTCACAAAAATCAACTCACGCTAGGTAACAGAATTAAACCTAAGGAGTGAAACTATTAGAATTCTAGAGGAAAACATTGGAAATACTCTTCTAGACATTGGCCTAGGCAAATAATTTATGAAGAAGACCCCAAAGGCAATCACAGCAACAACCAAAATAAATAAATGGGACCTGATCAAATTAAAAAGCTTCTGCACAGCCAAATAAACTGTCACAAAAGCAGACGACCTACAAAGTGGGAGAAAATTTTCACATGCTACAAATCCAATAAAGAGCTGATAACTAGAATCTATTTAGAACTCAGGAAAATCAGTAAGAAAAAAATCAAACAACCCTATCAAAAAGTGGGCAAAGAACATGAACAGAAACTTTTCAAAAGAAGACAGAATAATGCCCCAAAAACATATGAAAAAATGCTCAACATCTCTAATCATCAGGGAAATGCAAATCAAAACCACAATGAGATATCACTTATCTCCAGTGAGAATGGCCTTTATAAAAAGTCCCAAAACAACAAATGTTGGCATGGATGCAGAGAGATAGGAACACACTCATACACTGCTGGTGGGACTGCAAACTAGTGCAACCTCTGCAGAAAGCAATATGGAGATACCTTAAAGAGATACAAAATTTAAGTTTTTATATATCTTGATAATTAATTATGTATCTTATATTTAGTCTTTTTTTTCTTGTATCCGCAATGTAGATTTATATACATATATACAAACACATGCTGTAGCTCTAAAACATTTTACTATTCAGTAGAGCAAATCTGTCTCACAATTCATTTTAACATTTTCATAGTATGTATGTTTTTTTTAAAAATCAACTCTCTACCTTACCTAAGGAATCACATGGAGATTTTTATTGGCATAACATTGAAATATTAATTATCCTATGTGGAAGTCAGATATCTGTGCAATCCACCCAAGAGCATGATATCCCTCTTTTTTCATGTGTTATTTCTAGTCCTAGAAAAATATATACTTAAGAATAATCTATGACTAATGATTATCTCAATATCTGCATGTAGTTGTCCTTAATAAGAAAATTAGAGACTCACAACCTATCCTATTCTAAGTACAATTATACAGCATTAGTAATGGGTAAATTTAGAAACTCCCTTTACTTAAGATTGTACTCGAAAAGAAACACTTTTCTACAAAAAGACACTAAAAAATAGTGTTTCTTCATGTTGGTGCTCTCCACTGAGCATGCAGTTTGTCTACCTGTTTTCATCTACTCTGTACCACTTTAGCTTATGCCTAAATCAGACCTCTTTATACAGTTAAAAAAAATCCATATGAATCCATATGAATAGCAGTTTAATTTTTATAATATTTCTTCATGTTAATTGTTTCATTAAATCTCAAAGTCAGACCAAGGATGTGGGGGAGATTCCAAAAATCCCAATTCAGATAAGAAAATTGAGGTTCAGCAAGGTAAAGTAGAAGGAGTTAGATCACACTCCCAATAAGGAATCGAGCTAGGATTGGATACCAAGTAGGCAGAATGCTGTTGCCATTGCGTCACCAAAAAGCAGCTCTCATTTAATATAAGACAAAGGACATTTTAAAAATACGTTTTACCTTAATCATAATTAATCATACAAAGAGTTTTCATATACCAAGATGTGCCACTGTTATACACATTTTTAAATAGTTGTCTTTAGATACTTGTGCTCAGATTTTATTGTAATGTTTATTTAAGGATGCATGTACATCAGGTGGCCTCAGGGACAGACTAGGTCTAATATAGCCTAAAAATAAACTCTTTCTATAAACACATGTTCAACATTTTCAAAACCAAAGTTGATGATAAAAAATAAAAGATTTCCTGGCTTTGTAATTGAATTTGGAGACTGAATATTTCTTAAACACTTTTTGATCTACAGTCTTATGACAGTTAAATTAGAAAATAAAAGAAAATAGAAGTTTTTCTAAAATGCTTTAAAATATCACCGAGTTAGGTAGTAATCAGGCTAGGAATTGAACATAAGCCTGTTTTCAATCAGTCTGTACTCTCACCTGTGCCCTTCCCTATGTACAAGAATTAAATACAAAGACAGAAATAAATGCAAATTAATCTAAATCAAAAACAATTGCAGAATAAAACAACAGAATATAAGACTCAGCTTTGTATCAAAGATAAAGGTTTCACAGAGACAAGAGAAATTAATTAAGGCCGTAACATTCCTGAATTCTTAAATTCAAACCTCCTTCTGTCTGACAACAACCAGCTATTCTCTCAGTTTTTTTACTTGGTCATTCAAACTGAAATTATTCTCTGAGCACATCAGAGTTCCTCTTAATTTACATTTCTGTGTCTCTTATTTTTTCTTTCAGAACACACCATCCAAGGTATTCACCAGAGGAAGCCTCAGGCTTCCATCATTATTTAGGAGAATGTGTAGAAACTCTTTAAAACACTCTTCATCAATAAACATTAAATGTGAATTGATTTTTATTACATTAATATATATATACCTTCTTGGACATGAAATAATATCTTTTCCAACTTTGATTTTTCTGTAGAACTATGTCTGCAGCATAGGCATACCTCAGAGATATTGCAGGTCTGGTTCCAGATCACTGCTAAAGTGAACATCCAATAAAGTGAGTCACGCAATATGTTTTGTTGTTTCCCGGTGCATATAAAAGTTATGTTTCTGCTATACTGTAGTCGATTGTGTCTATAATAGTATTATGTATTAATATAAAAACAATGTACATAATTAAACAATACTTTATTGCTAAAAATTGTAACAGTCATATGAGCCTTCAGCGAGTCATAATTTTTTTCCTGGTAGAGGGTCTTACCTTGATGTTGATGGCTGCCGACTGATCAGTGTGGTGGTTGCTGAAGGCTGGGGTGGCTGTGGCAATTTACTAAAATAAGATGGCAACAAAGTTTGCTGCATGAATGTATTTCTCCTCTCATGAAAGATTTTTCTGTAGCGTGCAAGGCTGTTTGACAGCATGTTACCCTCAGTAGAACTTCTTTCAAAATTAGAGTCAATCCTCTTAAACACTGCCACTGCTTTATCAATTAAGTTTATGTAATATTCTAAACCCTTCATTGTCATTTCAATAGTGTTCACAGCATCTTTACCAGGAGTAGATTCCATCTTAAGAAACCACATTCTTTGCTCATTTATAAGAAGCAATTCCTCATCCATTTAAGTTTTATCATGAGATTGCAACAATTCCATCACATCTCAGGCTCCACTTCTAATTCTAGTTCTCTTGCTATTTCCACCACATCAGTAGTTACTTCCTCCACTGAAGTCTTGAACTCCTCAAAGACTCCATGAAGGCTAGGATCAACTTCTTTGAAACTTCTGTGAATGTTGATATTTTGACCTCTTTCCATGAATCACAAATGTTCTTAATGCCATCTAGAAGGTTGAATCCTTTCCAGAATGTTTTCAATTTATTTTGCCCAGATCTACCAGAGGAAGCACTATCTATGGAGTTATAACTTTACAAAATGTATTCCTTAAAATATAAGACTTGGAAGTAAAAATTACTCCTTGATCCATGGGCTGCAGAATGGATGTTGTGTTAGCAGGCATGAAAACAACAATAATCTCCTTGTACATCTCCATCGGAGCTCTTGGGTGACCAGCAGCATTGCCAATGAGCAGTAATATTTTGAAAGAGACTTTTTTTTTTTTTTTTCCTGAGCAGCAGGTCTCAACAGTGGGCTTAAAATATTCCATAAACCATATTGTAAATGGATGTGCTGTCATCCAGGCTTTGTTGTTGCATTTATAGCACACAGGCAGAGTAGATTTAGCATATTTCTTAATGGCCCTAAGATTTTTGGAATGGTAAAGGAACATTGGCTTCAGCTTAGTCTGCACCTGCATTGGCCCCAAACGAGAGAGTCAGCCTGTCCTTTGAAGCTTTAAAGCCAGGCAAGAAGCTAGAGCTTCTGTCTAGCTATGAAAGCCCTAGACAGACTTTCTTCTGAGAGAAGACCGTTTCATCTTACATTAGAAATCTGCTGTTTAGTGTAGCCTCCTTCATCAGTTATCTTGATGGATATTTACTGATGGACAATTTGTTGCAGCTTCTATATTAGCACTTGCTGCTTCACCTTCTACATTTCTGTTATGGAGATGGCTACTTTCCTTAAATTTCATCAGCCAACCTCTGCTAGGTTCAACATTTTCTTCTGCAGCTTCCTCACCTCTCTCAGGCTTCATACAATTGAAGACAGTTAGGGCCTTGCTCTGGATTAGGCTTTGGCTTAAGAGAATGTTGTGGCTGGCTTGACCTTCTATCCAAACCACTCAAACTTTCTCCATATAAGCAACAAGCCTGTTTCCTTTTCTTATCATTCATGTGTTTATTAGAGTAGCATGTTTAATTTCCTTCAAGAACTTTTCCTTTGCATTCACAAAT
Source organism: Indri indri (assembly GCA_004363605.1). NCBI lineage: Eukaryota > Metazoa > Chordata > Mammalia > Primates > Indriidae > Indri > Indri indri. The sequence goes on along the minus strand of RJWJ010005021.1, from coordinate 41,209 downwards.
TGGCAAACTGTTTGATGCAAGAGGCCTAGCTTTTGGCCTACCTCAGCTTTTGACGTCTTCCTCACTAAGCTTAATCACTTCTAACTTTTTTTTTATTTCAGCATATTATGTGGGTATGGATGTTTAGGTTACATATGTTGCCCTTGTCCCCCTCCTCCCCCCAAGTCTGAGCTTCAAGCATGTCCATCCCCCAGATGGTGAGCATCACACTCTTTGTGTATGCATATACCTGTCCCCTTCTCCCCCTCCCCCTTCCCTGCCTGGCATCCAATAAATGTTATTCTTATATGTGCACTTATGTGTTGATCAGTTAATACCAATTTGATGGTGAGTACATGTGTTGCTTGTTTTTCCATTCTTGGGATACTTCACTTAGTAGAATGTGTTCCAGCTCTATCCAGGAGAATACAAGAGGTGCTATATCACCATTGTTTCTTAAAGCTGAATAGTACTCCATGGTGTACATGTACTATATTTTATTAATCCATTCATGTATTGATGGACACTTGGGTTGTTTCCACATCTTTGCAATTGTGAATTGTGCTGCTATAAACATTCGGGTGCAGGTGTCTTTTTCATAGAGTGTCTTTAAGTGAGAGATGTGTAAGTCTTCCCTTCATTTGAACACTTAGAAGCCATTGTAAGGTTATTAATTGGACTAATTCATTATTACTATTTCTCAGGGAATAGGGAGGCCTGAGGAGAGGGAGAAAGATGGGGGAATGGCCATTCGGTGGAACAGTCAGAATGCATATATTTATTGATTAATGAGAACAGTTTATGGTGCCCCAAACAATTACAATAGTGACAAAATAGATCACTTATCACAGATCACCATAAAAAATATGATAATAATGAAAAAGTTTGAAAGATTGCAAGAATTATTAAAACGTGACACAGAGACACAGAGCGAGCACACGCTATTGTAAAATTGGTGCTGATTGACTCGCCTGATGTAGGGTTGCCACAAACCTTCAATTTGTAAAGAATGCAGGATCTGTGTAGTGCAATAAAGCCAAGCACAATAAAACGAGGTATGCGTATTTTTCAATAGCTGCTTTATTACAACATGGCTTTCATTTTAATGCATCTGTACATACTCTAGTTTTTCACTATCATTCTTAGCGTATAACACATAAAATATCAGTGTACAAAATATAAATATTATATTCATATTTTTGAATTGAATATAATTGAATAAGCTATTTACTATATTAATAATGCATATGCATAGTTTTTCCCCCTTGGGCCTTGTTACATAGAACAGAAGGCTTTAGTTTCTGTTCCTAATGTACCTTTTCCTACTACTCTAAGAAATACTTTCATTCCAAAAGTGTTAGAATTTCCCCCAAAGATTTCAATTCAACAAATAGTGAGACAGATAAAGTGTATTTCATATTCACATGTTAGAATGAATAAAAAACATTTTGAATTTTTCTTCAAATTCCATAAAATAAAATGATAGTACTTTAGATAGGCAATGTAGATTTCTAGAGGAAATAAGGAAAAGGTTATCATGTAATTAATTCTATCATACTTTATATAATTTTTTTAACAATATGTTACTATCTCAAAAGTAACTTACAGGATTGACATAGGAACACAGCCCTACAACTTTTACATTTAAGAGAACCAGGATCATTCCTAAATAGATCATTTATAACAATATTTATATAAAAAAATAGTATTTTGCTGGCCTCACACAAACTTCTCTTCAAAACTTTCTCAGTGATGATTTAGCAAAAAGGATTTAATGTAGCACTTTTCTTGGGTTTACTTCCAGGGGCAACAGGTGTTTACTTTGATTAAATTATCACAAAAAGATTTATATGTAACCAAAATGTTTGTGCCCCCATAATATTCTGAAGTTAAAAAAAAAGGAAAAAAAGAATATGTATCTTATTTTCATCTTCATGTTCTCTATTTCTTGCTTGCTAAATCTTTGGGCTGCTTGTATTTTATTCTTAGAAACATCTATAACTCTGGCAGTTTCCAATGTTCTAGTTTGAGGGATCAGTATAAAGAAAAATAATGTTTCTTCTTTAAGGTGAGTTCTAGGGAAAGAATAGAGAGAAATGGCTTGGGACAATTACATTCAACCTTACCAGGTTAAAAGTTCTCAGGGAATTCAGTATAAAGGTCTAGTTTGGAGTTAAGAAAGTATGTTCATGTATAGCAGTGGGTACCTCTTAATCGCTCTTTTAATTAGTTATTATTATTATTTACTTTACCATTTTATTAAGTAATAACTATCAAAAAAGATAAAATCATCAGACTTATGCAGATATAAAATGAACATGTGTTAAAGATTTTATTTAACTTATTGTAAATGAGGAAACCAATAATGTGTCACAACCAATTCAAAGGACAACCTGAACAAAATCACATTTTTGGATCAGGTATATTAATATTAACATACAAATCAAGGCAAAAGTGGATTGTTTTACATTGAAGAAGGAACTTCAGTTGAACCTCTCCTGAAAATAATTAATTGGCATGTATATATAATTATTTTATATTTCTATCAGTTATCTGTAACTTGCAAAGTAGTAAAGTAGCTCAAAAGCAATGCAATGTCAGAATCAAATAATCTATAAGAATGACAAACGATACATAGTTTACCATTGATGGTGGCATCTAGCAATTTTTTTTTTTTTTGCTTATGCCAAGTTTTCTTACAACTTGCTTATATCTTATATACAACTTGCTTATAACCCTCAGCACAAAATTTTAAGTATTAAAATTTTAAGCACAAAACTTTTTGCACTATGACTTTCATAAAAGGACTCCTTAAGTCAACTACTATCTCAAGCACTTTTTTTCTTCTTTCCCATAATACCAAAAGCCCAGATGTGTGGTCTATACCCATTTCAAACATTAGTTTACATAAAGTAATATCTTAACTCGTTGGAGAATTATCTCAGTGTGACAATCAGAATTAACTTGTTTCTCAATCCTAATTTTTTCTGAGCTCTCTGTTGACTTCTGTTGAATTCTGCTATATTTGTTTGTAGTGCTTGCCTCTGGTTTCTGTGACATCATATAGGATTTTCTCTCTGACTAATTCATGTTCGCCTCTTTTGTCCATAATCTCTAAATGTCAGTGTCCCTCGAGTGTCTACTTACAGCTCTGTTAAATTATTTTTATTAATTTACCCTACACTGTGATTTCAACAAATGCTGTGACTTTAATTTTAACCATTATTAATAGCTCCCACACATTTGTCCAAATCCCTCTATGTGACAAGTGAATCATTTTGAATTTTTATAATAGAATATCTGTGAAATGAGATCCACTACAATATGCCAACACAGATAGCTACTCATTCTAGAGTTCAATTACGAATTTACTTCCATCAAATTCTGGGTAAAAGCACACCGAAATAACTATGTTAGAGAGGCAGTAACAGTGGATATGTTAATGTTCCACTTATAAATGGTTTTATAGTTTATAATGTGCAATAAGATTACATAAAACATAATTTGAACAACTATAGTTCGGCTTTCATTCAAAGTTAATTTTAATTAACTGAAAGTTATGTTCTGGACTGTTACTTTTTAAAAAAACTATTGAGGATCAATTTAAGACAAGGTTATATGGGGAAGTTTTTCTGTAAGAAATGCAATACGTGCACAGGTATCACATTATTTTATTCAAAGGTGTGCACTGACATGACAAGAAATATAATAAGATAAAAATCACTTAGAATGTCAATTTTACAATATAATAGTTTAGCAAAAGTTTAGGTTTAAATAATGTCAAAAGTGTGTATATATGTTTAAATCTGTGTGGGGTGGCAAGGGAGGGCGAGAAGAAGAAAAATTATGTTAATTTTTGCCATTCTTTATCCTAGGTACAGTTTCTTTCACTCATAAAAGTAATAATTAGAGAAGAAAAGATTCAAATATATTTCTTTTAAATATAATAGTTCCTTTAGAAAGATAAAAGTATTACTTTAAAAATATTACATTATCACAAGAAAATGTAAAAGAAAAATACCTCATTAAATTGAAAAATGAATGAAATATATAATAAGAATTTAACAGATGGGAGCATATTAGTCCAAAAGCATAAAACAAGATAACTAAATTGAAGCCAAACAGATCTGTTGTAATAAAAGTTTAATTTAAAAAGAACTCTCAATAAGAGTAATAAAAAAGAAAGACACCTGATGTCATGCTTTACACAGTAACTAAAGCAAAAGCAAAATATTGTAATAATATTAAAACTAAAAGAGGTTAATTCAAAAATATATTTGGCAATAAGGATAAAATAAAATTATGTAAGGATACCTTTATTATACTAGACAGGAACATTAAAAATATGTGTTTTGTCAATTTATATTGCTAAACCATAAAATCCACAGAGAAAGTGTCAAAATCAAGAGTGATTCTCTGTACAACAAAAATAACGTAATTAAATAAAGCAATATTAACTAATGGTATTATTGACAATGATAGAAATCATTTATTGAGCCTTTGCGATGTAGAAACCACTGAACTAAATTAAAAGATTTGCAAATATTCTGATTTAATTCATGCAACAGAAAATAGGGGTAGGTTTTATTATTCTATTTTGCAAATGAAAAGAAAGAGAGAAAGCTCAGAGAAATTAGGATTCAAAGCAATTTAATAATGTTCAAATACCTAATAAATAACAGATCTAGGATTCAAAGCTAGGTTTGTAACACCTCAAAGCCCTATAATTAGCCAATATCCTGTACTTTAACAGCATAGAAAAACATTGACAGAAATACAATTTAAATGTATCATCTGATAACCCTTCCACCTTTGATAGATCGTACAGTAAAAAGCCAACCAATGAACCAACCAAACAAGACACAAAGGTGAAAAGACCATGGAAAATCCAAGCAATATAACTGATAAATATCTATTAGCCACCATACCTTTCTTGTATGGGTAGCATGAATCTGGTTAATGGTACCATGGACTCCTCTAATATTTGAGAAGTAACTCTAGGTTCATGATCTTATATATTTGTTTGAAGGAAGATTGCTCACTAGTGTCTCACAGGCTGACTCCAGATATTTGTTTTACATTTTTTTATTTGCCTGAATTGTAATCCTAATTTTCTTGAACACCTCTGTTTTGTAAATGACTGATTCTCAGCTATGGATTACCTTAACCTTGGTAACTGAAGGTATATCAGTTACCAATTGAAGAAAGATTGTAATTATAAGGTTTTGACTGTAAAAATGTATAGAATTATGACTTTCTCTTAATCTGCATTGCCTAACATGCAGTTTTTCATACTCAAAATAGTATTTCTCTGAATGTCAAACTAGCATGGCTGGTTACCATGTCTGGCTATCAGGGTAGTTGAGTATAGATTTGAAACCACATAGAATCACAGCTGTTTAATTTACTCTAAGACCTCTTCTGTTGTGACTTATATGTATTTGCTTTCACCCTTTTGGCAGTTATTTTCCAAATTGCTGCCACTTAGGGTAAATTAACATTTCTCACCCACTAATTATTCTGTTCTTTTATTGTTTCATTATATACCTTTCTTAAGGAAAGAAAATAATTATAGTTATCTGAATGGTGGAAGCAGCCATAATTTCCTTAGTACAGTAGTAGACTCTACAAAGCAGAATCAGATTTCCAGAAACATCCTGGTCTTCCATCACTTCTGTACGAGGAGCCAGTAAAGAAACTCTAATGAGTTGTAAAGCCCAGAGCTAACACTGATGCCTAAAGAAATGGATTTACCTGAGAAAGACAGATTGAACACATGTGCTCTTTACATAAAGCCATTACAGATGGTTTTGTTTGGGCCGGGGGAGATACTAAACCATCTCTACTCTAGAAAAATAGAGTCAAAACAAGAGTTTATATAATCATATCATGAAAAATTTAGCGATCCGGATCCGAACAGGAGAGGGAAACAGGGGAGGGATTATGTCCCCAGTAGCCACTGGCTTCTGGGTGCTGCTGGTTGCCATGCACAGGAGGAGCTGGTTGAGTGAATACCAGGACCAGGAAGTAAAATCCTTTCTTCCTGCATTTTTTCCCCAATAGCATCTACTGGCAAAGCTTGACATTGTGCCATCTGACAAAGGAAAAATATTTAAAGGGCCCAGATCCATTTTCAAAGAGCAGGGAAAATGTATGAGTTAGGATAACAGAAATAATAAATCAAAAACTAGCATGGACAGAAATAATTTGTGTTAATAAATTTAGTTTTCTACTGAGATAACTCGATGTCTGAGTCCATTTATGAGGTTTTCTTAACTGAAATAGGTTTACCTAGAACTCATAAATTTTTCATTTCAATTTTAACCTAAGTACTTTGTCTTAATTAAACCATTACAATAGGAAAGAACATTTGATGAACTTTATTCATTAGCTAACAAAATATTTGATTAAATCTTGTGCATATTTTAAGTTCTAATGGAATTCTCTAATGAAATTTAAAAATTTTTTGGCAAGTACTTTAGGAAAGTGGGAAATAGTCACAAAGATAGATATAAAGTGCTCATAATGTACAGAGAAACTGAGTTGGTAAGAGATGAAGATTTTCTGTTTAAGAAAGTATCTATCAAATTTTTTTAACTATCTTTTCCAAGCAAATCTAAAATTCTAAAATAGATGCTTTGCAAATAGTTCTTTTTTATAATTATGGAGCATTAATATTTTATTTTCAATATAACCACATGAAAACTCAGGAACATGTCTGCTAAGGCTTTAAATCTCTTTTTCACTGAACTTGGATGTATATCATTGTACTTTAGTTGGGCTATGGACAATTGGGTTCTTGTCTATGTGTGTGTGCAATATTGTATCATAATTCTTCTCTTTCTAGAACCAGCAAGAAAATGTATAAGGTTGAGCTCAAGCCAAGAAAAAAAAACCTAATGTCAATGCCTATGGCCCAATCAATAAAGCAAAGAAGATATTCTTGCATTTAACAGTCATTCATAAACCACTCACTCTTAAAGTGGGTTATGAACAAGGCAAGGAGGATAATAGCAAAGAATGTAAGAAAGGTTTTTGTCCATGAGGATGATGTTTCCCAACCTCTGCAGTCAAAATAAGAGTCACAATTTTTATTCTTTTTATCACCTCTATTCCCATTTCTCCTTCTCTCCTTAATGTGTCTTCTTTTCTTATCCACATACTTCCAGGGAGATAACCACCACTGATAAGCTAAGCCTGTGTCCCTAATGCCACCCTCACCTTCCCTATCTTGATGTTTTCTTCCACTTTTATACCCACTGCTTTTATGGTGTATGTCCCAGTGCTTCCTTGAAACTTCTCATTCCAAGTTTACACTTTGCGTCCTCATTTTCCTTTACTTCTTATCAAATACACAGAACAATTTGATATGCTGTCTTTACATGGATTTTGTAACACCATATTATCTTGATTCTTCTAGTTATGTAGCTCTATTATGAGCTAATAACTCAAAACCTACCAAAAGCTTAAAGCTAAATATTCCTTATTCAGAGTTGTATACTTAATGCAACTCTAGTCTTAATACTTAATGCTCTTCTAGTCTTAATGCACAATCTACCTGGGAGATCTGATCTACTCCCAGCTCTATTATCTTTTAGGGTTTGATGACTTCCACATGTATGCATTCAACCCTGACCTCTCTCCTAATTTCAGCATGGATATATTCATTTGATCGCTTACATGTTCTTTCCTGGGAACATTATTCCATAATGGAGGGAAGAGGAGAGGTGCGCAAGGGCTCTAATAAGATTAACTAAGTACATTATTTTCCACCAGGTTGCAGGAAATCTTAAAGTAGAGAAACTGCATAGGTCATAACACAGGGTTGAAGAGAAGGATGAAAAATGGGAATAATATTACTGCTCTGTGGGTATGTGGGCAGTATGGTATTAGGGCCAGCATCTTGACATAAGAGACCATTGTGTCAAGGTCGGTGGTTCTCTGTAGGTTTTGGAAAAAAAAAAAAAAAAACAAATTTCATAGGGAAACTTGAGTTTCAGGGTCACTTTTTCACTGCAGCTGCTTTCCAGGGGATTGTCTTCACATAGCATTATCTCTCACTGGTTTAACATATCTCGTCTGTCCCCTAAAATATTTTTCTAACCCCTGGAGTGTTATAGTCACAGATACTGAGCAAACAGTGTCAAATATTTAATAATTCATTACCTGAACAGTGACTCCTTACAACTTAAACAAAATATAATGGCCAAATATATCTTTATAATCATCAGTAAATTTGCCAATCAAGTGGTAATTATAGGATTATAGGTATTGTTTATTAACTTGAAGCCTCCTTTACCCACACCCATTTTAGTAAACAGGACCTCTAATTAATATTATACACTAATGACAACTGCCAATTTTACTTTGCAGATTTGCAAAAAGCTTTGTATTTTTTTACTTGGGCACATGTAATCCCCGTGGCAAAAAGCTTTCTTAACCGTTCAGTCCTTGCAGGTATTTCAGGAGTACCCAATGTGAATTCAAGTTCAGGTAAACATACTGAATTTTGTCAAAAGTTTATACAGGTTATATTCCTATTCCAAATGTGTTATGATCTTTCTTTCAGATCAGTGCTATTCATTATCTCCCTCTAACACCATAACATTTATACCATTTATACATTATCAGGAAAACAAAAATACAGGAGTAACTCTGTGAATGTGATCTTTGCTCCTGGTTCAGATATGCTTTTCTTTTCAAGCCCTCAGCCATGGAGGACAAATTCTGTCTTCATGTTTTCTCACAAAGTAACATAATTTGGTACATTGATGTATTCCTTTTTCAAGTTTTTTATTATTTATTATTATAGGACACTATCATCTTTTAGTTTTCAATAAATTATTGTCATACAATTGTATTTACATATGATGAAAAATAATACAACTTTACTCCTGTATTGAACCATACATAAAAGTTAAGTCTAGCTGGATTGTAAATGGCATAATAATTTAGGAGTTGGTAGATAATAGGAGAGATTATCTTCATAAACTTGAAGTAGATAAAGATGTTTTAATTAAGCTTAAAAACATATTTCATAAGGAAAATACTGATTTTATTTAAATTAAGAACATCTATTCAGAAACTACAATCTTAAGTAAAAAGGCAAGCCACACCACAGTGAAAGGAAAACATTTGCTGCATATGTAATAAAAAAGCACTCATTTATAGAACATGTAAAAGGCCTCCAAAAATCAATCCTGAAATGACAGACAACGCAACAGTAAAATAGACGAAGTAATTAAACAGGCATTTCATATAAGAGGAAATATAATATGAATGGCCCATGCAAAGCTATTCTGGGCCAGGCATGGAGTGAATGACAGTAGTGCCAGCTATTCAGGAAACTGAGACAGGATGATTGCTCGAGCCCAAGAGTTTAAATCCAGCCTGGGCAACATAGTGAGACCCAGTTTCTTGGGGGGAAAAAGAGTTACTCTGAAACTTATCAACCTCATTAATTTACAAAAAACTTCAAAATGAATTAAATATGACTATACTATATTTTCTCCAGATTGACAAGTATGTTTAATCTCTTAAAACCAAATATTGAAGACTTTCGGGAGTGACAATAGCTCTCATATACTGTTAGTGAAGGTTTAGATTGATTTAATCACATTGGAAAACCAAGTGATAATTATCCCATAAAATGAAACATAATTATTCTGTGATCCACCAATTCAATTCTTAAGTAAAAATGCATAGTTATGGGCATCAGGTTATATGTATCTGAATATTACCAGCAGCACTTATCACGGTAGGCAAGAATTGGTAATGATATAGATTTTTATAAAAATGAAATACATCGATTTTGTTAAGCAGTGGAGTACTACTCATCAGTGCAAGTGAGTGAGTCACAACCACCCACAATAACAACTTGGTGGATCTTAAAAATATAACATTGCATAAGACAAATTGGGCACAATGAGTCCATTTTCTATGATTCATTCATTTAGTATAGAAAAGCAATCCACTATTTAAGTGTATATAATTAGGTGGATGCAAAACTCTAAAGAAAAACAAGGAAGTTGATACTGTAATGGCAGGATATTTGTTGCAGGAAATGATTAGGGAAGAGAGCCAGGGAAGCCTGGAATATTGGCATTATTCTTTTACTTACACTGGGTAGGAATTACACAGTTATTTGATTTTTAGTATTTTAAGCTATACATTCATGTTTTTGTGCTTTTCTATAAATGCCTCATATTAAACAATAAAGAGTTAACACACTGGCATCATATATTTGAGTCTACAGATGTAGAAGATCCAGATCCAGTTATTATTTATGACAGGATAGAGAGGCTGTAAATACAAATATAGTACATATCACTATTGTTTCCTTCATCACATTGCTTTATAATGATTTGCTAAATTCATATCATTGTAACTAGTTTGCAAATTCCTGAAGTTGACCCTTTACTTATTCATCACGTTAGTTTCAAAGGTTACGTGACTCTTCCTGTGAGTGGATTAATCAATGCATGAAAAAATCAAGGATTGAATGAATAGGAACAATGCATGTAAAGTGTGCTGGGAGATCAGGAGAAGGAAAGACGATGTTTAGCAAGGAGATCAGAAGAGGTTTTAAGAAGGATATTGCTATCTTCAATACTGGGATTTGAAGGAGAGGTGTGAAATTTAACACAGAAAATTAAAGTAGAGGCTTTTAGAGATGAATTCCTGTACCGTAAATGGACTCAGAAAGGGAGAAGGTGTGTATGACTAAACACAAACTATAAATGATAGTTTGTTTGCCCTATGAGATTCTATAATTTTTATGTACCATGGGTGTGGAGAAATTATCAGTAAAACCTTTCTTTTCATAGTAGAGGTACTCCTGAATATTGGAATATAATTTTTTATAAATTACAAGTTCATTAGAAGAGATAACACTACTCCTAATAACCTTTTTTGTATAAATGAATAATGCTGGTCAGTTGAATTCAGCAAAGATTTATTGAGCAACTAGGTTTTGGGGTTGGAAATATAACGATGAAAAAGATGCCATCCCCACCTTCGAGAAGCTGAGGTACATTTATTTTAAAAAGGTGGATTTTTGTTTATGTATCTTAATGAGGATTCACCTGATCTTGTCCCTGGATGGTCTATTCAATGATTGTGCTAGAATGCATCATGTGGAAGTTAGTGACTGCGGCAGGGGAGTGGTGTGATGGTGGAGTGAATAGAGTAGAAGAGGAAAAAAAGGTTTTTTTGTTTGTTTGTTTGTTTTTATTTTTGGACAAAGCCAGGAGGGTGATGAACTTTGTTAAATCATGACAGAGATTAAAATGGGAGTCCAGAGATTTACTCAATAAACCTTATATTATAGAAACCAAGTGTCTCCTTTTGTAAAGTAGTACTACTCTGAGAGTTTAAGATAAATAAAAGTTTAACTTCTTGCATTAAATAGTAAACATTTAGTATACTTATTTCCTTTAAACAATGTACGGAATAAAATATAAAAATTATATTATAATAAGAATTGAGATGTTTTGTGATGTAAATATTTATACTTATTTATTTTCTACCAATTTGCTAACATACAGTTTAAATCCTGTTTTTTTCAAGAATCTCCCCTACCACCTTTCAAATAAAACTATATTCCCCTTATAATACAACTAGAAGAATAACCTCTTTGTAAAAGTCACCTCAATATTTAATATCTCTCATGTTCCATTTTTGCTATTTATTCTTTAGACACCTATTGGATTCAATATCAAATTAGACTTAGTCATATGTGAGTTTGGGGTCCCCACTGGATAGAGAGTTCTTGGTGAGTACTTTGGTCATTCCTGTACCACCAAGAGTACACAGCACAGAGCAAGTGTTCAGTAAATGCTGATGAAAGTACATCAGGGTACATAGAGGGTAACTAACATGATGAAGCTTGAGAAGCATCCAGAGTTTTGTAGTTGGGATGATGAACATGACCTGTAATAATAATTTTTCCCAAACAGATTCAGATGCTGACTTTGGAATTTTTATGATTTAAAAAAAATGTGTGTGCTCTATGCTTCTATATTTTATATTATTAAAAATATAGAAGAACCACTTGTAGTTTATAGGTTCTATTATATTCATAAAGCATAGTATGTTCATCCCTAGAAGTGTATTCCATCTTGAGATTTAGGTGATTTTTTTCTGATAGGGCATCCTTATGATCTGTGATGACGGAATCAAGTATACCTATAACTGGTGGAAAATCAAAGGCCTGCGATATGGCTCAATTATTATAATACCAGCAGCCAGAATAGAAAAAAGAATAAAGCTTTCTTGTTTCTATGACAACCATATATGGAAATTTCTCATTTTGAAACAGGCTCAAGAGAACAACAGACTTCATAGAGTTCTGCTTTTGTAATTAGAATTGATTTTTACTTTCAAAAACATTTATTGTCCAAGCATGTAAATATTTATTTATATTTGTTTTTATGTGATCAGATGAGAAACAAATCATTGTTTGCTTCTTCAAATTCCTATAAAAATTCTAAAAGAAGGACTGTATTCTTTTCTTATACCTCCTTTGATGGTAGGTCATTATTTTTCCCAGTAAAATGTCAAAAGCTTTAATGCAGAGCAGCCTACATCAAGTATGCTAACATGTTTCAGGAGCATGTGGGTTGGTAGCAATCAGATTCATCCTGAACACAATGATTTGGTTCATATTCCAATGTTATACGTATATAGGCATATACGTGTATGTGTGTATATATATTATGTGTATGTGGGTATATGTGTTTGTATCATGCAGAGATAGAATGCATTTTTAATCCAAACCTTCTCTGCTCCTTATTATGAATCTATGTCTTTCATTCCCACCAAATATTTTCTTCCCACACCTGTCATAATGTATTTTCTCAGTGTCATGCAGTGGCAATTAATGTAATGCTACGACCTGCTTACCATACTCTGCAGTATACCACATTCCCAGTGTAGGAATATTTCTAGAACATTTGGCAGCTGTCAAGATTTTTTTTTGTTTAATTAATGAGGTTTCATAATTCCTTTGCATTCCTTTGTATTAGATGAGTAATGCAAAGTTGGCTTAGCTAAGGAACTATTATGATGCAACCGACAGACACCCAAGGACCTGCCTAGAAACTCACAAGGCAAGATCAGAAACATTAAGAAGAGGATAGTACAGCTTCTCATATGTTGGGGATAGTTGTTCTTCATATAATAGAGATGGAATGCCTCCTTTTTCCCTAATTATTAAATTGAACCAAGTGGAATATTCAAACATTTTTATTCTACAAAAGAGGCAATTCAATGTGGTCCTTTTCATGTACCAGTTTCATGTGTGTACCCTTCGGTTATGCTCCTGATGCCCAGAACATGATACTGTGATGCGTCACATCAGTCTGCTGTCTCTGCTCATCCTGTGCTCCAGAGATTTTATTGTCCCTACTTTTTTTTTACAAATTGATCGTTCCTTCCCCATCCTCCTCTGATAGAATGCTATCTTGCCAGATCTCTCACGGAAAATAGAATACCATCCTGATTTCATCTCTGTGAGGCTCAGTTCTCATTCTCGGGTCATCCAGACTCACTTCTGAGCTGTAAATATCTATTTCAAAATCTCATTTTTGAAAAGCTCCAGTGAAAATAGCCTGGGCTTCTGTAAGGCAGGTTTGGTCACTGTGCCTTTATTATACTTGAAAGGCTCTTTATCTCCCCGAGGCCTACCTCTATATGAAGTTCCTTACTTTGTGGGGGAAACTGTAGAATAACATCTTAATTCTCACCTGAATTTTTAACCTCAAGAAGGAGTTTCCATGTTCCTCATTTTATAAGTTGGTGGTAGCTTGACTGCCTTCTATTCAAGGAAATATTAGAAAAAGAAGTGTCAGACTATGTTATAGCTCAAGTCTTAGACTGGCATTCACAATGTCCTACTCTAGCATATAACCCCAGTAAACTTTGTGAATGTGAAAAACGTCAACAGACTGGTGCTTTCCATAAGACTCCCTTTCACCTGTTTGAGATAGCAACTTATGACCCAGTCATCTCCCGAAAAAAATCTCTGATCTTTATACCATATCACCCTAAAGCTGCCAACACTGATTATATCCTCTTAAAAATTTCCAAATTTACAGTTTTTTGTAGGTTTGGAATCCCAGGAAATTTGTGGTAGTTACCCAGAAAGAAAACAGCATATGCAGTAACTGTCACATTTTATTTGGTGACAGAACTCATATGCCTTCAGAATGCATATTGCACCTTTCAGAGTCCATGACCAAGGCACTCTGCTATGATATAGATCCTAGGTACGTTGTCTTGTCAGTGGAACATTAGTAAGTGTGATGCAAGCTGTGGCTTGAAAAGTGGCTGTACGTTTGAGACTTGTTCTCTCTTTCTCTATACTTGGAAATATCAAACAAAAATGTGAATAAACCTGAGTTAACCTCTACTCAAAGAAACCATTGTGAATACAGTTGAAGCCCTCCAGCCAACAGTCTGCAAACTGCCAGATATATGAATGAGGCCATCTGTTTTAGGCATTTCATGCTGCATAAAAAAAATCATCCCAAAACTAAGTGGCTTAAACCAACATTTACTTTTCTCTAGAATACTGTATTTGAAGAGGACTTGGCAGAGGTAGCTCAACACTGCTTCACTTGTTAGCTGGGGCAGTTTAAAGGCCGCAGGCTAAAATAATTTGAAGATTTACATATCTCTGGTGGTTGATACTTACGCTAGATTGGGTGTGGCAGTTCTTCTTCATGGGGGCTCTTCATGTTGTTTTCCTGTGCAAGCCTATCACCTCTGTAGTCATATGGTTGTTTTCCAATGTACTTCTAGGAGCTAGCATTGCAGTAGCTTCTAACCTGGCAATCACAGGCTTTTTCTTACACCCAAATCTCCAAAATCGTTTTATGAAGTGTATATATTTGAACTCTGTAATCCACATGCTGTATCTAATTTATCCAGAATACTCAGAAGATGAAAAATAGACTTCTGGAGAGGAAGTCCTCATAATTCTTCTAAAATATATAGTGTGTTAGAATTTGCCTGTTTTTAAGCAAGAATACATCTTGATGCATGTAACAGAAGTGAATTCAAAATTGCTTACAAAATGGCACACATAATTGAAAGAATTTGGGTAGATCTGGTTCCAGGCAGCACTTGCTCTGTGGCTTAAATAATTTTGTTCCTCTCTCTTAGCTCTATTTCTCTTTGTGTGCTGGCATCAATTCTGTCCTACTGCATGCCTATTTTTTCTTTGTTTAATAGCCTTCTAGCATATGAACACCAGAAAAAACAGGTCATCTTCCCTGCTAGTGCTAACAGAAAATGTAGGACAGGACTCTGATTGGGTCTGCTCGGATCACATGACCATCTTATACTATTCACTCTAGCCAGCGGGGTTAAATACTCAGAAGGTTTTGCTTGGTCACATATCTACTTACACCTGTAGTGAAAATGATGAATCAGATCTATCAGAGCATTGTTACCTAGGAAGAAAGGAGAGCTGATTCTCCTAGGAAATGCTGGAGAAATATATAATTATATGCCAACTCGAGCTTCAAACTTTCTATCATATCTGGTATCCCAGTTTATATCTCTTACCTTTATATTTAGGTTTGCCTTCTCACTATTTTTGGGATGGAAAACATGCTGAGAGAGCTTGGCTGCCTTTAATATACTTCATGTCCCCGAGATATTGCAGCTTGGATTGGCCTCCAGTGCCCCAAACATGGCTAAACTGTTGTGCCTAATTGATTTTAAGGGTAGTAAATCTTGGCTCAGCCCCGGGCCTTCTCTTTCTATGGGAGAGTTTATGAGATTATGATCTGCAATCTCAAAAATAAGGGAAACAAAGAAGAGGTTGTTGAGGTGGCAATGCTGAAATAAACAGAAAAAACATTTCAGTTATAACAGCTCAAATTCTCATCTTCTTACTCACAAGCTTCACTTTTGAAGGCCTTTCCCCATAAAAGTATCTTCATTATTCATCAAAATTTGTTCTCTTGTGATGTCACACAAAAATTTATTTCCCTGCCTAACCCACATGGATCATTGGGGCTGGGACCGTGAGCTAAATCTTCCATAAAATGAATAACAAAAGCTATGTTAGAAAATATTTTGTATTTTGGAATGATTGGTCATAATTTCAGAGTTCTCTTTGGACCATGCTTTGTTGAATAAGTTTAAATAAATGTTTTCACAAACTTTCTTTCTCAAGCAAACAAGTTATTTTGAATCTCTGAAAACTAACTGGGACTTGGATAGAATTAAATTGAGCATGAGATATATATGTATGTGTGTTTGTGTATTTGTATGTGTGTGTTTGTGCATACATGTGTGAGGAGCTGGGGTAGATGGAGAGAGAGAATTTTAAACTTAATAAACTTTTTATATGGAAGTAATTTCTTTAAGTGGACCAGATAAAGTTGGGCAAAAAAACGATATTTTAAAAATATATTGGCCAATTAATGTGTGCTATTATTGATTATTCAGACACTAAAAGGGCCAGAACAAGCCAACTACAAATATTAACATGGCTTAATTAAAATTGATCGTTAATTCTTGAAGAAATATCAAGAGACATTCACAAAGACTCCTTTTATGTGCTTTCTACTAAAGCTAAAGAAGAGGAGATTCAAGTGATAAAAGGTAGTTAAAAGGATAATATCTGCTCTTGCCCATCCTTTATGCTTGACTCCTTCTCATCATGATTTGGATTTATCAAGCCTTTTCTCCAAATCTCTCCATCAATGTACAAATATTTTTTGATGAATATGCCCTTGACGTTTCACTTGTATTACCCTTCCTGATGACACTAATAGACAATAATTGATACATTTTCCCAAAACAAGTATACTATAAAACTCTTTTATTTTCTTATTCCACATGCCATTACTTGGTGGAGTCATTATATAAAAAAAGACAGTGTTCAATGTATTCAAGTTTTGGGACTCATTTTAATTACACTATGATGATTTCCACAGCGTTTCCACAGGCTATCAAGATAAAACCTGATCTCCCAGCAAACATAAGCTCATGAACTCTTTCAGGTACCTACCTGTTTCATCTCCAACCTCCATATGCTCTGTGTTTGTGAGGAATAGAAAGGAACTTCGTTTTGCTCATCTTCCAAATTATCATATTGCCATAGCAAAAGGTTTGAGGTATAAGTTGCCCAATATATATTTTTGTGGGCTTACAAAAAAAATTGATGAAAAAGCAGATGTTTGTACAAGTGTACCACTAGTTAATAAGGAGACTTCACTAAAAATAAGCTGTTCTGCCATCTGGGTAAGTTGTCTTCAATATACACCAAAGGACTTCATTTCTGCTACTATTTTTAAATAAATTAACCCAGTCAGAACTTGAGAAAAATTGTAAATCTGGGAAAGCCAATTTTTAGTGTCCCCGCTCTTCCTATGCATTATCTTTTGGTTGACAGAATGCTTCATTTTTTTTTTCTTCTAAGAATCCCATGACTAATGTAAGTTCTTGGCTACCCATTTTTATCCATAAAAACTTATTTATTTCAATAAAGTTATATGGAATACCTTCTGTTCTAAAGACAGTAATAGGCACATGGGATAAAGATCTGAACTATTAATAATAAAATCTATAGTCTACTAAAACAGAGATATGCCATTATTAAGCTAAAATTTCAGGTGGTTAATTTGGTTTCTGTTTTAAATTCCTTATTTCATTTGTGTATACTCAAAAGAAAGAATTTCTTCTTATTCATTATGATTTGTATTTTTTATAGAAATACATGAAATCAGATGTAGTCCATGTAATACTTCTTTTTCTCTAAGATAGCACCAGATGAAGTAGGTTTTAAAAGTCCTGCATAGAACAAACTCTGAAAAAATTAAAATGCATAAATAATTTTTCTATACTCCTTGCTAAGTATCACAGACTCTCATGAAGTATGGAATAAATACCAAAAAAGTTATTCTGCACAAGAATTCCCTGGGCCTAAATACCCTGAATATGTTTTTATTTACCTTTTCCATTGGGACTATAAAAATGTTGCAAATTTCATAAGATATACTTCAGTGAACAACTTTGAAAGGTTTTAAAATTGGTGTCTACAATCAATGTCAACATTCAGTGGACAAAAATAATTAAAAAAGGAATATTTTCTTGCTCATAATGCTTTTTGCCAGGAAGATCCTGAGTGTGTATATGAACTTGAAAATTGCATTACTCTTTTACTCTTTTTTACTCATTGATATGTGAGAGGTGATTTATTTGAACTACATATAGATGAGAAGGAATAGTATTTGAGATCAGAGTTTAGAATTCCTTCCAATTTATAGCCTATTGCTTTTCATCTGGGTCAAAATAGAGCAAAGCTTATTATCTACTTTATTTGAAATTTAATTATTCTGATCAATGTAGGCAGACAATTTAAGTAATTTAGGGTGACCTATGATGTTTGTTTGTAGAGTGAATTATTTTGCCCAAATTATTTGGCAAATTAGTTTTAACTCCATTAGTTCATAATGTGTCCCATTTAACATTTTCCCCATTGGATATTTATGAAGTATTGAACAACCCATTGGCTCTGTAACTATAATGTTCTCCAAATTTAGCACAAGATCATAGATCAACATGTATGAACCCTAGAATATAGATTACTCTCACGGCATGTATGCACATTTGTATTATTCCGATGTATATTTTTGTCTCCCCTTCACAATGTAAGATTCACAATTTCATTCACTGCAATATATCCAATATCTAAATGTCACTTACCATGAGTATGTGTTTATGAATTTTTATGAAAGAAACACAAGAGGAATTAAGAAGGACAGAAAGACAGAAAGGAAAGAGAGAAGGAAGGAAGGAAGCAAACAGCATTTAGGATTAACGAATCTCTTCTCAGGGCTCCAGGATTGAGAGAAGGCTTATGTGATTATTCATTTTCTACCCAAAGTGTGCTACCAGTCCTATATTGTTGATTCCAAAAGACATAAGGGTGAAAGTAAGGAAATGACTCTCAGAGCTGGGAATTCTCTGCAAAGGAGTCATGGCTTATCTATGTATTATTAATATTTTTCCTACCCTTGAGGGGTAATCAAGTATGATTAATTCATTATGACTTTGTGGTGAGCAGCACCCTACGAGAATATTCATAATCCCTGTTCCTGAGTTTCATATGTCCAAAACAATAGTACTTACAAAGTACTTGCTATACATCTGGGAAGAGAAATCTTAGCAGTAAGTATTCCAAAAACTTTATAGTTTTTAGTAAACTTGCAGGTCCACTCACCAATCAAGAATTTCAATGACTTCTATAAAATATTTCCTACTTGGTACAACTTGAAGTCATCAGGTCTAGTTTGGAAAAAAAAATGAACATTAGAAGTATTGTCCTTATATTGGGAAACAATGAAAAAAATAAGATATCCTCATAACTTCGATTGGGTTTAGATCACTGAAAAAAATACCACAAAAAATAGAATCTACATCTAAATCTGGCTTTGCTATTATCCACCCGAAATTGACTATGTGGCAATTGTCAAGAAGTAATCAAGATATTGTTTCTTGTTAAAAAAAAAAAAAAAAGAAAATCCCGGAGAAAACAAGTGTCCTGAACTGGTGAGGAAATCAAAATAAAGACAAAGTATAAAGGTTTAAAGTAATTTTTGACTATTGTTTCCAGAAAGTCCTGGATAACACCATCTACCTATTGCTGAAAAATTTCCAACTCGTAGTGAGTTTCCAGTAAACTATTCTTCCTGTCGGTAGCTAGATCCCCCAGAATCACAATCACCATAGGCTGTAGCTGCTTTATTCCAGAGAGATCCTGGCCACCAACAATCTCAAGAGACTTCAGAACATTTTTCTATGCATTATTTGTACCACATCATATAACACTGTCATTCTAAGTCACCGCAAAAAAAAAAAAAAAAAAAAAAAAAATTCTTTTGTCTTCCACCTAGTCTTTTCTACATTCTCATCTGTGTGGGATAACTACAGTGTACATAATTTCCTTCAAATCAATCTCCCACAACTTTTCAAATATGCCCCCCCAAATACTTAATTTTCATAGCACCATAAAATAGTAAGACGTAATAAGAAAATAATGTCAATAACAATAATTCACTACACTATTTACTCTGCTAAAGAATCCATTTTATAAAGAAGGTACATCCCACAGTTATTAAGAACTAACTTGTCCTTTGTATCCTCATGTAGTTCACCAAATATTTTTATCCTGCCTGCCTGAACCAGAAATTATTTTTCCTTCAAGGATCCTGCTTCTTCTGAAATCTCATCAAGAAGATTCTGTTGCCGCACAACCAGGTTCATTTGCCCACTGCCCAAGAGGAAGCCAATACACTGAGTCAGCAGGATTTGTGGCAGAGAAAGGGTTTATTCCACATAGCACTAAGTGGAGAGATGGGAGACATTTCTCAAATCAGCCTCCCCAAGAATTTGGGAGACAGAGTTTTTAAAGACAGTTTGGCATAGGCAATTGAGTCTGCTAATTGGCTGGGTTCAAGGTGGAACCATAGGGTTGTAGAAATTGTCTTCTTTGCTGACCAGGTTCTTGGGTGAGTGTTACAAGACCAGTTGAGTCAGTTCCTCAGTATGGGCTGCTGGTCTGGGTGGGTCAGCTGTTCCACTGGAATGAGGGACCTGGAAGATATTTCAGAAGCTGCCCCTAGGTTTCAAAAAGGTGATATTATCTATGGAGAAAGCTAAGAATCTTTATGACCACCAACTGTGTGGCTCCAGAGTGGCAATTATAGAGAAGTAAATGGGGACAGTGGCTAATTATTATCATAATTTTTGAGTAGGCCTGCGCCTTATGTTTAACTAGGCCCTTATGACAGTTCTTGCCTTGCACCCCTTTTTATTTAATTGTAAGGTCAGTTTCAGTTCTACTTATTTTTTCATTCTACATGTACCTCTGACCTCTTTCTGGGAGTAGTGTTGGGTTTTCTGTACTCAGTTTCTTTAGTATGTTAATCTTTCATGCTCAAATAAAAATTCTACTCCCCTGAAATTGTTACCATTCAATAAATGTTACTATCTCTTCCAAAACTTGAAATCACCAATATCTCATCTCATCTAGTCAAAATGATTCTTGAATCATCCAGCATTCTTTGAAGACTTTTGCACCTAGCTAAGTCCTCCCCTCCACCTCTTTATGTCATTATCCTATGTGATTTCACCAGCCATATGACTCACATATCCAGCAATGTTGCCTTTCAGATGCGTGTATCCTTGTAACACTAATCTATGGACTCATGATACTCATCTTCATTTCAAGTTGACCACTAATGCTTATGGTAATATCATATATCTTGGTGAGAAAACAGTTTAATGCTGAAATTCTAAATTTATACCTCCAATATGATATCTTAAATTTTGATGCTAATACCTCAATCTGTTGTTTCTATTACAAGTGGCAATGCTATCATCAAGAATACAGTTCCTTGACTTTCCAGTTTTATTATCTATCCATCCATCCATCTATCCATCTGCCCATCTATATATAAACTACTTTTTGTCTAGATTTTCATCTTTATCTATCTAGATTACATGGTACCATAAGTCAGATAATACATTTATGCCATGCATTCTGTTTTCATGGCAAAGCCATAAATCTAGACCAATACATTCTTTTAATTTATCTCGTATAGCATCATTATTAAATTTTTGTATTGACAATCTGGATAAAGGAGGTTATAAAAGAGAGCTTTGAAAAATAGGACAGAAAGAACACTTAAACAAGAGCTAAAATTTAATATCCTAGGGAAGAGATTTATACTAAAATAATAAGATTAGTTATTATTATTCATATTGAAGAATCTAGTGGATACAATTAAAAGCCCAGATAGGGTTTTTATTTTAATTGTTCAACCTTATAATTGACTTAATTAAAATTTATCCTATTTTGTGGAAGGTCATTTTCCAATTGGATTTTATATTTAGCCCAAATTACTTGGAATTTATAATAAGAGTGAAATAGTCGATATATTTTGCAAAATAAATGAGAGAAGTAAATTTTGATGGATGAATAATTTTGAATATTACTCAATTTAACAAAATTGGATAATAAATAAAAGCATAATAACATTAATTTCTTCAATCTTTATTTTTTTCCTTCTTCTTTTCCTGCCATTTAGAATATCTTTTTTTTTTTTTGAGACAGAGTGAGACAGAGTCTTACTCTGATGCTCAGGCTAGAGTGCCGTGGCATCAGCCTACCTCACAGCAACCTCAAACTCTTGGGCTCAAGCAATCCTCCTGCCTCAGCTTCCCATGTAGCTGGGACTACAGGCATGCACCACCATGCCCGGTTAATTTTTTCTGTATATTTTTAGTTGTCCAGCTAATTTCTTTCTATTTTTAGTAGAGACGGGGTCTGGCTTTTGCTCAGGCTGGTCTCGAACTCCTGAGCTCAAACGATCCGCCCACCTTGGCCTCCCAGAGTGCTAGTATTACAGGCGTGAGCCACCGTGCCTGGCCTGGAATATCATAATCTTCAATCTTTATTGAGCAAATATCAAACCAGTGACCTCAGTGTGCTAGGTACTCTTTTAAGTACTACAGGTTGAACAATGAGAAATATAGAAATCAAGGTAATAGATTTTATATAAATTATAATCTAGTTTAGGAAGACAGAAATATAAACTAACAATAGAAAACCAAAATATTTTCATATAGTTTTAAGTTCTAGGAAAGAAAAAACAATGTGATGTAGCAGATAATTTGATATGATAAAAAGGTTACCTTTTGTCTGTTGATCAGGAAGGCCTCTGTTAGAAGGGTACATTTGAGTTTAAAGCTGAAGTATAAGAAATAAATCCTGTGGAAATTTATTTCTAGCAGGGTCATCCAGTATACAAAACAGATTCCATAATGGCCCTAGGAAGGGTAAGAAAGGGGTTTGGTCAAACAATAAAAGAAGATGCGTTTTTCACGGGTACAATGAGGATGAAGAAGAATGATGTAAAATGAGATCTTGGGAACTAGGTGTAGTCTAGATATGTTATTCTAAACCCATTGACTGTGCAGTTTAAAGCTGAGGCAAGATGTTTTCTAATTTATGTATCATGTCAATTGTGGAGACTGGTATATAAATGGATCAATCACATGCCATTCTTTTAAAAATATACTCCACTCTAACTGTAGATGAGAATGAACATTTCTTGATTCAATAAATTAGTTAAATAGATGGATGGATAGATAGCAAGTTATTCAAATAAAAACTATGTTAGGACATTCTTTCACTTCATCTTTATACATGTTTAATAATAAAGTTCATAGAAGTGTAGGATGAAGTACTTCTAATTTTGGTAATGTGTGACATTGGCTTAGATATGGACATTTTTTAAAAATGGAACATATCAAAAGAAAAATTGGAAATATACATAGTTTAGCTCTTAAAAATGGTTCCAGAAAATCCATATCTACTGTCCATCCGTATGGGAAAGGAAAAAATAAAATGTGTTTTTTACTTGGCACCAAACCAAAAACAATATTTAAGAACTAAATGTGAAAAATAATAAAATGTAAAACTTTTAGAAGAAATACAGAAGAACAATTTTTATAACCCTGAGTGGGTAGGACGTTTTTACACGATGTAGAAAGCATAAGTCATAAATCATATACTATAATTATGGTAAAATTTAAATGTAAAAGATACCTTCACAAGGTAAAAATTTATATGACTGATGCAGAAAGCACTTGCAAAGCACGTAATTAATAAGAAGTTAACATACAGATATAAAAAGATATTCCAACAGGAAAAAAAAGCAAAAGACATGAGGGGGCAACTCAAGTGTAGGAAAAACAAAAGATTACTAAACATTAAAACTAATAAAGAAAAAAGCAAATTCACTTTGCTACTATTTGATATAAAACATTTTGATGGAAATATAAAATGAATTTATTTTTATATTCATATATATTATTTTAATCAACACATTCTGTGAATAAATGAGAAATGTGAACTCTCATAATTGCTTTTTGGAGTACAAATTGCTTGGCCACTTCTGAGATATAAAATCTGGACAAAATAGAGATTAAGAATACTCCATTATTTATCAATCCCACTTCTAAGTATATTCTGGAGAGAAGATCTCCAAAATGTGCACATGCAGAAATGTGCAAAGGTATTTGTTTCACCATTATTAATAAATGTAAAAACACAGAAAATCTAAATATCTAACAATAAATGAATGGATATATGAATCATGGTGTATTCACAAAATTAAATACCGTACTGAAACTAAAACAAATAAACTAGCTCTCTATTGTCATGAATAAATCTCAAATATATATATATTTTTTGTATAAAAGTATGTTGCAGAAAAGGTATATGTAGTTATGTCATTTAAATGTACTTTATACTGCCACTAAAATGATAAAATTTGTATAAAAAGAATATAAATGGCTTTAGGATAAGGACTTCCTTTGGGGAGTGAGCAAGAAGATCATGTTGATAGACACTTTAACTTGCAACTGTTATCACAAAACAAAAACAAACTGGATGCAGATTAAATGTGGTATCCTTTATTCATTCTGAATTTTGAGGCATATGTGTTTATCATGTTGTGGTCTATATATTCTAAATAAAAGGTAATGGTAACAAATGAATAGAAGATTTTATTCCAAAATATATAACAACCACATAATACAATATTGCACCAGATTTTTTGTCATAGTTGTATCTATTTAGATTGATGTAGGCTATATGAATATAGATATGGATCCAAAGTGAGTAACTACTATTAAAATACCAAAGCCTGTTGATGCCAATGTGAATAATAGAGAAGAATGAACTTGATAAGGCTTTGAATCATCTGGTTAAAAAATTTCAGTTTGAATTTGGATGTAATGGTAAATGTTCTGGAGAAAAAAAATTCTGTTTTAAAGAAGTATCTTCAAGTTAGATTGTTTCGTGATGCAGCAGCAAACCAGTCTCCCCACTCTTAGAAGAACGGCCAACATGGTTTAGCAGACAGGCTCTGCTTATCACAGTCATGGACTCTGGATGGCAGAGGGTCTGCCAATTCCTAATGGCCTTGGACCCACATGTGGCCTTCTGGATGCTTGACTGCGGCCTTTTGACTGAATCCAAATTTTACAGAATAAATCCTTTTATTAAAAGGGGTATAACAGAGAAAGATGAAGCTTTTCTTGCCCACTTTGCTGCTTAAAAAAGAATAATCTTGAAGTCAGAAGGCCACGGGTTCCCCACCCCTTAATTTTATTTTCAACATTGTTATTTTTTTTAAATTGTAATTTTGGTTAGTATGATGTAAATTTTGAAATAATAATCACAACAAAAACAATAATAAGACAAGCTAAAAATTTTAAATGAATAAAGCATGATTATATTTAGTATTGTAACATTCTTGATAATTGGTTATATGTTATCAGTTAAAAACCCATACAATTTATAAATGTATAAAACTGTGATTTTTTTTCTTAATTTAGTTTACTTTTGCCTTCAAGCTTTTAAAACTATGACAATTTAAAACCAACTCTATCCTTAGAAAGAACCATGTCTAAATCCTTTATTATATGCTAGATGTTGGCCTTTGAGCAAATAGTATTATATACATACTGTAAATATGTATATAAATGGTTTAATTTTTAAAATGAAGCTAAAATTGTACTGTAATGCTTAAGTGGTATGTTATATGTGCAGTGTTACACATACAATAGATCAACAGATGTTAATTTCTTGTATACTTTGATGCAATAATTTGGTAAACATGCAATATTTATTTCCTTGATTTACATCCTATTAAGGATTTCATGAAATTCAATATGTCTATTCCAAACATCTTGTTTTTGCAGAGAACATAGCTTCTGTTTTGATTGTTTTCCACTGACAGGAAACTGGAAATTTGATTTGTCCATTTAGTTATTTCATGACCTTAAGAAAGTTGCATGCTCCTAGAGATTATTGCTTCATTTGTAAAATAAGAAGGGATGAACTATATGATTTTGAAATTTCATCTAGTTCCTTTATTCTGTGATTTCAATGGACTATTTTAATGTCAATCTCTAGGCTGTTATATTTTATTTGCTTAAATCTAAATGTTTGAATTGCCCCTGTATGTTTTAAGAATGAACTTTTCTATTAATTTAAACTGTACTGGATCAGATCTCTATTATACATTTATTATTTGAAGATGTAGAAGATATAGAAATAGCATATTCCATTTGTTTACAATAGATCTAAATGAATGATTCAAAGAAAAGAATTTGCTAATAAGGTAAGTAGTGTTCACATATCTCTTTCTTGCTTATGCTAATGACAATATCACAATGTCACAATTAGGGAAGGAAATTTTTTTTCTTGGGGAGGGTACGTAAGGTAATTTATTATTAGCCATAATTTTCTTTTGTAATTATCTAGTCATTCAATTATTGCAGTTTGTCTTATTAATAAAATTTCTAAGTAACACAAAAGAAATATTATAATTTGGCTTTATAAAAATTAATCCAATATATCCCTCAAGATTTTATTTTCCACAAAATATATATATATAAATACAAAATATAATATAAATATATATAAATATATATAAAATTTTATATGTGAAGTTCTCATTATCACATGACTTATAATTTTTTTCACTCTAATCTGATTTAGAAATGTTTAGCAATGAGGTCATAATCCAAATTAACACTGAAATTAGTGTCCTCAAGGGATATTGTCTCTTCAGTGTATTTGAATGTAGTAGTACCATTGACATATATGAGCCCCAGGTCATTTTTCTTATCTTAACACTAATGTCTAGTCAAATCCCGCTAACAAAATATTGCATTGATCAATTGAAATAAATGATGCCAAAGCACTTTTTCAACCGAACAGTGTTATTTAAGATATTAAAGGGAATTGAAAATAATTTAAATAAGCCATATTATCAGTTGTAGTTAGTGCAATTGAAAATAATTTAAATAAGCCATATTACCAGTTGTAGTTAGTGCCTAGTGATTGAAGGAAAGCTCAAAGGACAATAATCTCTGGGACTTGGATGGTTGCTGTGGTCTGAATGTGATCCTTAAAATTCAAATATTGAAATTCATCACCAATAAAATACTATTAAGAGGTAGGGCCTTTAGGAGGTGATTAAATGTTGGGGGCTCTGCCTTCATAAATGGGGTTAATGACCTTATAAAAAGGTATGAGGGAGCTGTTCATCCATTTTGCCCTTCTGCCATGTGAGGACACAGCAAGAAGGTGCCATCTTGGAAACAGAGATCAGTCCTCACCAGACACTGACTCTGCTATAAATTTCTATTATTTATAAATTGCTTATGGTATTTCATTATAACAGAAGGAATGGACTGAGATAATGGTAAAAATGCCAAAAGATGCATAGGATAACAATATGGGAGATTCGGGGGTCTCTGAGAGGAGATGTGCTCAGGGCCTGAATTATTCAGCTGAAATCTTTCCTCTAGCCTTCCCGAATGGGATTTACGGCTTTTTACTAGAGTAACCATGCACTGGGGAAAAGAAAACCACCAGTTTTTTGGGGGACTACTGGATGTTGGTTTTGAACTGACAATAATTCCAGGAAACCTAAAATGTCACAGTGGGCCACCAGTCAGTGTAGGGGCTTAGGGTGCTCAGGTGACCAATGGTATTTTATCTCTGGTCTGTCTCACAGTGGGCTCAGTGGGTCCTCAAACGTGTGGTTATTTCTTCAGTTCTAGAATGCATAATTGGGATAGACATACCCACTAGATTTGAGGACCTCAGAGTAAGAGAAGGCCCTGCAACAGGTCCAGACAGCTGTACAAGCTGCTCTGACACTAGGGTCATATGTCTGGAGGATCCAATGGTGTTTGAAGTGTCTGTGGAAGATACAGATATACTATCTGGAGCCTATGGCAGGGCTGTATATCACAGGTGAATCCAGCACAGGCCCTTAGAATTTTGGAGCAAAGCCCTACCATCCTCTGCAGATAACTACTCTCCTTTTAAGAAACAGCTTTTGGGCTGCTGCTGGGCCTTACGTGAGACTGAATGCTTAACCATGAGCCAGGAAGTTACCTTGCGACCTCGGCTACCCATTATGAACTGGCTATTATCTGATCTACTAAGCCATATAGTTGGTAATGCACAGCAACACTCCATCATCACAGGGAAATAATACAGGACTGGGCTCAAACAGCCCCTGAAAGTACACATAAATTACACGAAGAAGTAGCCCAAATGCGAATGATCCCTCTGCCTTCTTTCTCCTTGCCTGTACCTATGGCCTCATGGGAAATTTTCTGTGATCAGTTGACAGAGGGGGAGAAAACTCAGGCCTGGTTTAAAGATGGTCCTATCTCATCATACTGGTGCTCTGCCAAAAGTGTACAGTTGCAGCACCACAGCCCCTCTCTGGGACTTCCCTGAGGGACAATGGTACAGGGAAATTCTCCAGTGGGCAGAATTTTCAGCAGTGCACCTGGATGTTCACTTTGTATAGAAGGAGAAGTGGCCAGATGTGCAATTATCTACCAATTCATAGGCTGAGGCCAGTGGTTTGGTTGGATGGCCAGGGACTTAGAAAAAACATAATTAGAAAATTGGTGACAAGGAAGTTTGTGGAAGAGATATGAGGTTAGATCTCTTTCAATGAGCAAAAATGTGAGGGTATTTATCTCCTATGTGAATGCTCACCAAAAACAGACATTTGCGGAGAAGGGTTTTAATAATCAAGTAGATGGGATGACCAGTTGTGGATACAAGTCAGCCTCTGTATTCAGCCACCGCTATCGTTGCCTGCTGAGCTTATGAACAAAGTGGCCACAGTGGCAAGGATATAGTTAATTTGTGGGCTCAGCAACATGAACTTCCATTTACTAAGGTCAACCTGAATAACGCCACTGCTAAATGCTGAAAGGTTTAGTGTGTTTTTGGTTGTGCTTAGGATAGTTGTATCATGCTAGGAAGAAGTATTACCTTAGTATTGACTTTACATGAAGATTATGTATGGTTTAAGGAGATGCATAGCAGTCCCTAGTTGACAAGGTGTGGACTTGTAATGGTTAATTTTATGTGTCAATTTGACTAAGCCACAGGGTGCCCAGATATTTGATCAAAATTTATTCTGAGTGTCTTTTTGAATGAGATTTATTTTGAAATCAGTGGAGTTGAATTAAAACAGATAGTTCTCCATATCATGGGTGGGCCTCATTCAATCAGTTGAAGGCCTGAATAGAACAAAAAGATACGTGCACCGCCACCCCCTCCCCCCCCACACACACCTCTTAAACAAGCGGGAATTCTCCAGAAGACTGCTGTCAACTTCACCTGCATTATAGGCTTTTCTGGTTCTACAGCAGAACAGCTTTTAGAAGAATGACAAAAATGACAAGAGAACAAAGTTTTCTCCTCTTTCCATGTTTTAAAATTTGAATGTTCTTTGAACTGAGGATTTACTTCAAAGTGAGAAAGTAATGATGGGTTTTCCTATCCCCCAAGACGTCCAGAGACTAAAGATAATAGGAAAGGCCAAAAGGACGTAATCCATGTGGGAAATAAGTCTCCAAATTGATTGTATCTGTTATTACCCACAGTGGAAATCTAGATATGTAAATGTAAATTGTTTTCTTAAGACAATGGGATAACTCTTGCTTTGATTTAACTTTGGCATGCTACCTAGAAATGAGGGACTGGTGGACCTATTTTGTTTTTCTCTGCCCCAATCCCCTCTTTCCCCTGGAGAGCTGTCCTTTCCCATGTTATCTCTTTCTGGTGGCACTGCTGGTTATGTGACCGTATTTGCTTCCTGGCATTGGCGTTGGTATGGGATAGAAAACGTTCAACCAGAGTTCTCTTAACATATTTCATAAACATTCACTAGATCACAAATGAGAGGGAAAGGTCCTAGGCTGCCAGTGGTCATCTTTCCTTCCCTGTGGGAGATGGATCCATCATCAAAAGAAATGTAAATAAATAGGACTAAATGCAAAGATCAAGCTGAGTCAAGATACCAAAGGGTTAGGAAGAAGCTCCGTGACGTTGTTTGAGACACTGGATCCATAATGCATACTAGCATCATTTAGGCTGGTTTTAAGGTAGCTCACTCTACATCTCATAAATAAACCACTTTAGATAGACACAGCAACATGTATAACCAGGAATTATTCTCAGAGATAGAAAAGGGAACAACATGGAAAAAAAATCCCTATCCATATTAGGCTTACATTCTAATAGGGGAGAGTAAACTGATAGATAAGCTGGAGTTTATGAGTTGAGTTTCTGTCACTCAAAATGAAAAATTTTTGTGAATACCATGGATTTCTTTTATTTCAACTGCGGGAGGCAGAGGATCAGTTAGGGATTCCCTAAATCATCTAGAGAGTGTTTGTAGTCACACTATGAGAAGATGTTCATATCATTGGCAAGTGGATTTTATTTCAGTAATCAGATACATTCCAAGAAAAAAAAATGTTTTGTATAAATCAATTGTGGGTTCAACTGTTCAATTTTTTCAGAGACAAAAACTCTCATTTCAGATTGCCTCATCTTCGTTTTGTATGGATTATATATCCTGTAGCTTAGATGTAATTATCTTAGCCTCTCAGCCCTTGACTGTAGCTCCTTTATTTATCTGAGTGTGAACAAACAATAACAATGCAGGAAATAATTGCATGATGAATCCCAGGTGACACCTTTTGTAAAGTAGAGACTCATTTTGTAATACAATTTACCACCTATTTATTTACCCATTTTATAAAATAGAACTTGTGTATATAGCATCCTCATAAAAAATAAAATCAGCAGAGCCCACTTATAACTTGTCAAATAATGCTGACCTGAGAAATAATATAATAATAGTAAACACATTGTCTGATAGATTATTTCCCCGAATTACAGAATGTAGGGGAGATTTAAAAAAACACAAAAAATCTATTACCGAGATTACAGAGAGAATGCTTTATATGGAGCCCAACCTCTGAACTGTTAGTAGCAATATTGAGATAACTAATATTTAGTCATGAATTAAGATAGTGTTAAAAGGAGAATAGATTTTTTTCCCTGAATGAATGGAAACGTCTTTATTCTTTCTAAGTAAAAGACTTAGAGACCTTTCATCTCTGATGAAGTTTCTAAGAGGTATTAGAAAAATACAGAAAAAGAAGTCTCTTTATTGTCATAATCAATATGACATTTTGCATATTTTATTTCTTTATTTTGGATAGAAAGAAATGCCTTTATTCTTGTTTCCAGAAACTACAGCTGGAAACAAAGATTGCAAAGTGAATATCCTGACTTTGCTTGCAATTTGATTGTGTTAGAAAATGTCTTTGGTATTGAAAAGATTTATATTTAATCATCAGGATCATACAGTGACAGGGCCTTCTCTAGGCTACATTGTGGAATAGGTCAAGGACTTCTTCAGCACTCATTGTCAGCACCCATTGTCAGCCCTGACTCCCAGGGCTCTCAGGGCTCCCAGGGCTCACGGGCTCTTTTCCTCAGCAGTGCTCAGGTTTGGGACCCGAGGTCACAGACATCTAAGGACTCAGCTGAGGCATGTATCAGAGTGAGTGATTCTCTAGTGTTCCCTGATTGGCCTGTTAGTCTTATGAGGTGACCCCTTAGTATTTGAAGCTAGATTTGTTTTCCAATGACTGTCCCATGCCTGCTAGAAAGTCTATTTTTAGGCTTTGCAAATTCACAATTTGCCCTGTTATCCTTCAGCCAACTTCATGCCTTACCACCCAAGATCTAACATCTCTTTCAGATAGTTCCCCAGGTTTCTACAGTTTCTACATCTATTAGTCTGTATTCACAGGTCGTGTTCTGTGATCTGAACTCCACCCATTTATCACCAAATGCAAATCCAAATCAGCCTCATTAAAAAGAATGGATAAATTAGCATGTTTACTGAAAATAGCTAACTTTGTTTCCTATCTTAGGAGTATTATTAATATGTTAAAGAGATATAATTGGAATTGGGAAAGTTTATATCTATGTTTTCTTCTATTTAAAACATATATATATATATATATGTATATATATACACATATTTTACTCTGAGTTTTAAGGACCCTCTTCCTATTTGAAACCAATTTAAGAGGGAAATTCAAGTTTCTTTACTAGTAGGAGGGGACATATTTTTTATTGAGTAAGAATGTTGGGAGGTCTCACATTCACTCACATAAAAATTAGATACTTTGCATATTTTCTTTAAAAGAAAGATGGTAGTTTAAGGGTTTATTTTAAATAACTTTTGAAAGAATGTTAGTTGATTTAATTGAGAAAGTAATTGAATGATGATTTAAAACTTAGTACTATCTCTGCAAAAAGTTTAGGGTATGGGCCAATTCAAAAAGTTACTGTCCTTAAATTGGATTAGCACAGATTAACACGATGTTAGAGGAAATTCATCCCTTCCTTTCTACTGAGCATTCTTTGTTTTCCTTCTTATCTTTTAGAAAAGCTCTGTCTTGGAATCGAATAAAGAGGCTGGAATGATGGCTTTGATACAATTATGCTTCACGTAATGATGTTTTGGGCAAGGACAGACTGCATATAGGATCTGGGTCCCACGTACTATATGGAGCTGAAAATTCCCCTTGCCTAGTGATGCTGAGCCGTGGTAAAGTCCACAACACACTATTCATTTGTTTGTGATGATGCTGGTGTAAACAAACCCACTGCACTGCCAGTCATACAAAAGTATAGCACATTCAGTTATGTAGAGTACATGATGCCTGAATATAAACGACTTATGTTACCGGTTTATGTATTTACTATACTATGCTTTTCATCTTTATTTTAGAGTGTTCTCCTACATATTAGGGGGAAAAAAAACCCAGTTAACTGTTAAACAACCTCTGTCAGGTCCTTCAGGAGGTATTCAAAAAGAAGCCATTGTTATCATAGGAGATGACAGCTCTGTGTGTGTTTTTACCCCTGAAGACCTTCCAATGGGACAAGATGTGAAGGTGGAAGACGGTGATACTGATGATCCTGACCTTGTGTAGGCCTAGGCTAATGTGTGTGTTTGTGTCTTAGTTTTTAACAAGAAAGTTAAAAAAAATAAAAACAGGAAAAGCTTATGGAATAAGATTATAAAGAAAACATTTTTGTACAGCTGTACAGCATGTTTGCATTTTAAGCTAAATGTTATTTAAAAGAGTCAAAAGGTTTTTTTAAAAAGTTCATAAAATAAACTACAGTAAGCTAATGTTAATCTATTATTGAAAATGCATAGATATATATTTGTGTAAGTTGAATGCTGCCTAAGTGTACATCCTTGTAGTCTTGCTGTGGCATACGTGGATGTCCTGGGCCTTCACATTCACTCACCCCTCATTCACTCACTCACCCAAAGCAACTTCCAGTCCTGAAAGCTCCATTGGTAAGTGCTCTATACAGTTTTATCTTTTATAGTATATTTTTACTGTACCCTTTCTATGTTTAGATAGGTTTAGATACACAAACATTTACCAATATGTTACAATTACCTACAGTATTCAGTACAATAACATGCTGTGCAGGTTTGTAGCCCAGGAGCAACAGGCTGTACCACATAGCCAAGGTGTGTAGTAGGCTGCACCATCTAGGTTTGTGTAAGTACTCTCTATGATGTTGGCACGATGACAAAATCGTCTTAGAACATATTCCCGTTGTCGTTAAACACTGCATGACTGTATCTACTTGTTCTCTTGTCTCTTCTTTGTCCCTCAACCTCTTCAAGTTTCAGGGCTTTCTGTTTTTTTGTTGCTGTTTGTTTGCTTCTTTCTTTTTGTTTGATTAATTATACTTGTCAAATGAGAAAATCATACATATCATTATGGGTTCAAATATAGTGTCTGGCTTTGTGTTTAACAGACAGAAAGTGCTAAAAAGATGCTGTTTCCTATCTCCTTACCTTGTGGAATTTTTTTTTTTCATCACCCTCTTTACTCCCTTCCTGTACTCCTCTCTTCTTTCTCTTCCATTTCCTCTCACTTAGTTTTTCAAATTATTAATTTACCATTTTACCATCATTTCCCATCCCATTGTCAATATTCTTCCTTTCTCTCTTTGTTCCCGTCCATCTGACTCTAAAGGAAAGTTAGCATTTCTGCCTGCAGTGATTTTTCTAAAGCTAAGCAAGTGCTAAGAAGAGGGCTGGTAATGCTGCCAAGAGTGATAAGCTGCATATTTGACCTCCCTAGTTAAATGGGAGAAAGCATGGGTGTGATCTTTTAGTACTCACTTCATAAATAGAATAAAGATTTGTTCTCCACTTGAAGAAAACTAAGGTGGCTGCTTTTGTAGCAATAAATTGAGGCAGTTATCAAGTCTGAAGGACTGAGGAAAAGGCCAATATTTTGAGAAATGCAATTTAGAAGATTAATAGAAATGTTTATAGAAACCTCCGGGGCACTGGCTGGCTTTCACATGGCAGCGAGAGAAACTTTTCAACTACAGAGGGAATTGACGGAGCACAGAAGCCTACCAGTATCTGGTCGCTTCATTGACACTATCAGGAAGGCATGAATTAGGTATTGAAAAGAAGGAAAAAGGTTTGAAATTACATGAAAATCAGGTTATCAGGAAGGGGAAAAAAAAAAAAAAACAAACCTGAATGTAAGGGCAGAAAATAATGAAGTGCTTTAGAACAGATGAGTCTGTTACTTGCAAAATTTGACTCTTGTGTTTCCCTAAGAGCAGGAGTGAAATTAGGCTAGAAAAAAGACAGGGGAAAGACTTCCTCTTCTCTCTGCCTCAGGTGACTGGCTCAGGATGAGTAATGCCTCTTCCCTAATTAATCACATAATGCAATTATATGATTCAGTGTATGGCTAAGGCTTTTCTTGGTGATGATGTTGATTTGATGCTGTTGATCCTGCCTCAAAATATCCTCCTGACTGGTCCTGCATTGTGTGTTCTCTTCTTCATTCCACTTTACATCCTCACTGTGCCAATCACAGATGGTTTAGCTGGAAAATAATGAGGCTATTACCTATAAAAGTCTTGTGTTACAATTAAAACCATTGTCTTTATGAGACATTCTTTCACCTGTCAATTTCATAGGCTGTAGAAAGCAGCAGTTTTCATAATTTTTGTTTAATAGCAAAACTTTTCTTCCATCGAAACCTCATGTGGCGGCGTGCATGTGTATATATACACACATATCTACATGCTTATATATAAACACATACCTATACACACACACACACACACACACACACACACACACACACACACACACACATATATATATATATATATATATCATAAAGGAATTTGAGGAGGTTTGCTGAGTTGTGGGAATGAAGAATCTTCGCTGCCTCCTCACCTCCTCACCTCATTTTTCTTCTTTTTCAAAATGACTCCTATGTTACATCACCTCAATCTCTGAAAGTCTGGGTTTGGTTAATATATACAGTTGACCCTTGAACAACAGGGGGGTTAGGGCACTGAACCAAATCCCTGCACAGTCGAAAACCCCAGTATAACTTTCGGCTCCCCCAAAACATAACTACTGTTCGCTTACTGTTGACTGACAGCCTTGCCAATAGCATAAACAGTCAATTAATACCGATTTTATATATTACATGTATTATATACTGTATTCTTACAATAAAGCAAGCTAGAAAAGTGAAAATATGTTAAGAAAATCACAAGAAAGAAAAACATATTAACTGTTCATTAAGTGGAAGTAAACCATAAGAAAAGGCTTTATCCTTGTCTTCACCTTAAGTAGGCTGGGAAGGAGGACAAAGAAGAGGCTTGGTCTTGCTGTCTCAGGGATGACAGAGGCAGAAGAAAATCTGCATATAGAGAGACCAATGAAGTTCAAACCTGTATTGTTCAAAGGTCACCTGTACATATTTCCTGAAACCCAAGGGATAGTTGCTGCATCTAACTTAAATTTTTGGTCATTTTTCTATAGATTGCATTGAAAATACTAGCACAAGGGCTTGGGCAAAGAGTAAATGCAAATAATAGACGAGTAGAGGCTAAGAAAGACAATAGAAGAAAAAAAAGAAAAAAAAAACTACTGCAAAATAAGATAAAATTGCTAAGGCCTGTAAATGTTCTCTTCAAGTTTGACCTTTCATGCATGTAGAAACAGAATGGTGATAAGCAAATATGTGTGATTTGGTGAGAGAGTACACAAGATTTGGGGTGTCAATAAAATAGGCCATAAAAAGTCAGTTGCAGTCCTTTCATTTTCCTACCAACTTCCTTTCCTCTGCCTTACTAGAAAACATAAACAGTCACAGAGCAAATCCTCGATGAGAAAATATTGTGGTAAGATTGAAGAAATGGACAAAAAAGTTGAATAGACAGAAGAATAAAGAATGACTTTCCACCAGCTCTCTTCCTAAGCCACTCCAGATAAACACACTGTGAGTAAAATTGGTGCGCTTCCCTGAACAGCTTCAAGAAACATTCCTCACTATTCCTCCTCGCCTGCCATCTGGATTGTCATCTCTCTCCACATAAGTATTTTCTGTCTGTTTAATTAACAAAAGATCTTGAGCGCTATGATAAGCCAGGTATTGCACTAGGTATCAGGTATGGATTTTAAGGTAGAAGATTTGATTTGGCGACTATAAACCGTCCCAGACTTATGATGGTTTCACTTGTGAGTTTTTGACTTTACAACGGTGTAAAAGTGATACACATTCAATAGAAACCATACTTCAAATTTTGAATTTTGATCTTTTCTTGGGCTAGTGATATGTGGTAAGATACTCTCTCCTGATGATGGACAGAGGCAGTGAACACTGCTCCCAGGCAGGCATGCGATCACAAGGACGATCAACCAACCTCCACGGTGTATTGTGTTGCCAGATGATTTTGCCCAACCGTAGGCTAATTAAGTGTTTCGAGCATATAGATTAGGTATATTAAATGCATTTTTGACTTAACAGTATTTTCAACTTACGATCGGTTTATGGGGACATAGCCCCATTGTCTATAAATTGAGGAGCCTCTATAGTGAGTTTTTTCAGAGGCCTGTAATTGTTGTCCTACCCCCGTTTGGATGGGAAAGTAAAGTTATCATTTCCGAATGGAGAATGCAAATTTTTACCTCTCATTTGTAGCATTACCTAAAAGACTAAAGAGGGTACAATATATATTCTGCTCTATCTTCTACTAGTTTATCACGATAACACATGAGAAAGATGGCAGAAGAATAGGACAGAAAGTATTTTCACCTTTTGCTTGAATGTGAGTCATTCTACCGGTCCTCCATAGTTCCTTGGAGATTAAAAGGAAAGAAAGAAAACTCTCATCACTCATGCATTTCTGGTCAGGCAACCCTGAGGGCTACTTCCTGTTTTGCTGTATAAGAATAATAGTCTGATGCTGAGGGCAAGTGGCTTGTGTTTTATTTTATTGTACTGCTGTAAAGCAATTTTGGTCTCCGATTGAACATTTCATGTTTTCTTTATTAAATTTCACGATTGTTCTTTACCTCAGGTACTTAGAGTAGTAGCACTTGTATTTTTGGAGAGCATACTTTCTCCAATATAAGTGCTTATCATAAAGACCCTGGTGCTTTCCAGCACAAGGAATCCAGACAAGATGAGCTGGAAATGGGTACTCAGACCCTGGAAGGGCAGAGTGCAGGCACTTGTCAAACAGGGAGGACAAAGGGGAGGAGGGTGAACTGACTCATGCATAGCAGATCAGCGTGATGCCTAATCAATGTGGCAAAAGGGTCAAGTCTTCATGGTTGAGATGTGGTTGATAATGGACTTCATGTAACAGTCATTCCAGGGAGAATGAACATGAACTCTGCTGAGGATACAAAGGACACAAGCTACAAGTAATACTAACACATCTAAGGCCAAGTTCAAGTGTCACTTTTTCCATCAGGTCCTTTCTGACTACATCAGCCCTCCCTGCTCTACGTCTTTAATGAACTTACCTATTGCTTGCTTTAGTAGCACATGATTTAACACTTAACCATTTGCTTTATATTATTTATTCTTTTTAACACTTTTGAATACTTAATGCTATTGGTTTAGGTGATGGTACCTTATTGCTTAACAAGCCTGCACGAGTTTAAGGGTAGCAGCCATGTCCTTAAAGAGATTGAGTGATGTGGCAGAATAATATTAATATTGTAACTATCCTAATTGTAATATATCACTATTATAATATTTAAAACACAGAATCTGCTTTTTGACAGGTTTATGCAATTTGCCCAACTGTCGATGTTAAAATTTAAACCTGGATTTATAAAACCCTGGAGCTCACACTTATTCTACCATAATGAAGCACTGGAGATCTACTCAAACAATTGGAGTTCTAGCCTGAACTCGACCTCCTTCTAGTTGTGCAACTGTGGACATTCATTTCCTTTTTATGAGCCTCAAGTTTGTCATCCATAATATGGGTATAACAACTCTGCAAACCTCTTAATATAGTTGAAGTTTCAAAAAAAATCATAATCTGGGAAGAAATGTCAAAATTAAATGTATTATACAAATTAAAGTATAATGTTTCATATCTTCTTTTGTACCTACACCTCACCCTAGTACCCAGTATAGTATTAATATATGGAATCCATTTAGTTATTTTTAAGTGCCATGGTTTAAATATCATGAAGTAATAGGGAAAATAAAATTCAGGAAACAGATCTATAAAATATTTAATCAATTCTAGTAATTCTTCATTTTTTTAATTTAATTTCAGGTTTATGGTGTGTGTGTGTGTGTGTGTGTTCATTGTGTTGAGCAAGTGGGATGGGTGGGACAGGAGAAGTTCGGTGTCGGCAAATAACCACATTAGCAGAGAATATAGCCAGGAAACCTATTATTTTTGCAAAATTCAGTTTTTAATACATCAGGGAAGAAAACTCAACTAAAGTCATTGATTTGATTGATTAAAGTGGTACTTGGACCCCAGAAGATAATTATTAGAAACTGATATTCTTCGTTTAAAAAATTTCTGGAACATTGTCTAACCCCTATTTCCCACATACCCTCTCCATCATCCATTGCATACTAATTTGAATTCAGTTTGTTGAATTTGATGTTTATTTTGAAATTGTAATTATGAAAACTTGTTAAAATGGTAGCCCTCTGTAAACCATGCCTTCTGGCATTCAGATACTCTGTAATCATTTTCCCTCATTAATTCTGAGCTTGGCCACACAGTTTGATTTGATGAATGGGACACTATCGAGTGTGGAGAAAGCACACGTTTGAGAAGTAATTGCGCTAGGGCTTGCTGTCTTGTAACTCCTCCATCTAGAAAGCCAAGCTTTCAAGAACTCTGGTGGGATTACCTGACTAACCAGTGGGCACAGAAAGAGAGAGAAACTGCAGGATTAGATACCATCGTGGAAAGTCCAGCCCCACCTCATGGAGCTCACATTTAGCTGCATGAGTGAATTCAGTGAAAAATGTGGAGCAGAACCGTCTACAGAATTGTGATAATTAATATGTCTTTGTTTAAAGCCACTAAGTTTTGAGGGCATTTTGTTTTGTTTCAATAGATAGCTGAAACACTAATGAAGATTCACATATAGATATAACACAAATTTTATCCTCCACTATCTTTTAATTGACTGGCTTCTTCTTAGGTACGTTAGTATAACGGTAAGCAGAAGGTTAGGTTTTAAGTCTCTCTTGGCCTCACTGCACTGACCTTTACCATCAAAAACACATGACCGTAGTTTAGGAAGGTTAATGCTCCTTTATCTGCTCCCATAAGAAGATGAGGGGAAGGGAGGACTAATTTTGGTTTTAACACTGTTTTTTTTTTTTTTTTTCCCCAGTCTTTCAAGAACTATCACACCAAGGATTACAAATAAACATGAAGGAATTGGGCCAATATAAAAAGTAAAATAACAATATTGGAAAAGTCTTGTGAAATGAGAGTGCAAAGTGTCTGAGGACTTGACTTCTCAGGTTTCTCTCTCATGGGTGGTGGGGGTACAGTTTCTTAGCTTCATAGTTATGACCAACTCTCTCAAACACCTCATAAATCTTCTCCTAGTGTCTGGTTAACTCTCACCCACATATGGATAATCTCATCTCTATTATATGAAGGGCTTTTAACTCTCTGAATTTTTATTTTCCTTCTCCTCCCTTCCCCTTGCACAAATGTTCTCATGCCTCAGTTATTCCCTGCAGATGGCACTTTAGCAGGATCGTCAGTTTTGCCCATGACCTCCCAAATTTCAAAGAGTCATGTTGGGGAACCAAAATAGGGCAATGGGGAGGAAATTTTGAATACAAGGTCTCAAGGACAGCTGTACAATATTTTCATTGCTGAAAGTTGTAGACAAGCTTCTTTGCTGTTGGACCTATTAAATCAAACACCTGCGCCCTTTCCCCAGGGTGGCACATTTATTCCGGGTGCTGCTACATTGCAAACCCCCATCAGTGAGAAACATATTACCTTACTTGATTCATAACCATTGCTACAACTCTAGAATTAGTAAGTGGCATTGTTATGCACAATATAATCAGATAATCTATGTGACATTTCATATATTTCTTTCTATATTATCCCGAGTGAGGGTATGTACTTACCATTTTAATTTAAGAAATTGAATATTTCACCTCTCTGTCTCCCAGAGGATATAACGCACAGCAGAAGAGGAGGAGAATGGGGGAAAAGAGTGAACAACTCTTAAGTTACAGAAAGTATTTAGTTTTTAAAGAAACTGAAAAAAATTAGTCAATTAAACGAAAACAATCAGTAATGGAAATGGGAGTGACTCACTTTCCATTCCAGTTTTCCCTTATTTGAAGACCTTTGGGTAGTCCAATTCTCTCACTATGTAAAATAAAATCTATCTTGAAGCTTTTTCTCTTTATATCTGATATTTTTTTTTATTTATTTTTATTTTTTATTTTTTATTTATTGTTTGTTGTTTATAGGGGTACAGGTGTTTAGGTTACGTATGATGCCCTTGCCCCCACTTCCCCCCAAGTCCCAGTCCCAAGCATGTCCATCTCTCGGAGGGTGCGCATTGCACCCTTTGTGTATGCATATATCCGTCCCCTCCTCCCCCTCCCCCTTCCCCCTCTCTCCCTACCCGACATCCAATAGATGCTATTCTTATATGTACACTTATGTGATGTTCAGTCACTACCAATTTGATAGTGAGTACATGTGGTGCTTGTTTTTCCATTCTTGGGATACTTCGCTTAGTAGAATGCATTCCAACCCTATCCAGGAGTATACAAGAGGTGCTATATCACCATTGTTTCTTAAAGCTGAATAGTACTCCATGGTATACATATACCACATTTTACTAATCCACTCATGTATTGATGGACACTTGGGCTGTTTCCACACCTT
>RJWJ010005020.1:0-71285 GCA_004363605.1 Indri indri | reverse complement strand
ACACACACACACACACACACACCCATATCTATCGCCGTATATTTTATATATATATATATATAAGCATAATACCCTTTACTTTTCTAAGAAAACTATGGTATTTTCATAATAAGATAAGCTAAGGTAATTCAAATTTTCAGTTAAATTTTCCTAGTTGTCCCAAGGATGTCTTTTATAGCACCCTCCCTCCTTTAAAAC
This sequence comes from Indri indri, assembly GCA_004363605.1. Lineage (NCBI taxonomy): Eukaryota > Metazoa > Chordata > Mammalia > Primates > Indriidae > Indri > Indri indri. The sequence goes on along the minus strand of RJWJ010005020.1, from coordinate 71,087 downwards.
AAATAAACCAACAAAATAGGATCTAGACAAAGTACACCTTTTGCATTCAGTTATGTCTCTTTACTCTGTTTTTTCAAAAAATTTTGAAAGTTTATTTATTTTTTCTTAACTCTCTTAATTTAGAACATTCCCTCTATCCTTTTCCTCCTTTTCTGGCATTAACTTTTTTGAACCGTTTAGCTCAGTCAGTTGCTTTGTAGGATATGCAACATTCTGCATTTATTTAAATATTTCCTTAAGGTGTCATTTAACTTGTTTCTCTAGCTCCTATACTTCCTGTAAAGTGGAAATTAATTGAGATGCATCTAGGTTAAATATTTTGACAAGAATGCTTCATCATAAGTGAAGTGTACTTCACATTGAGTCACATCAGGAGGCACTTAATGACATGTTATCCCAGTGCGAGCTACGCTAAGTTTGATCCCTTGGCCAACGTGGCAACAGCCAGATCTTTCCATTATGAAGGTAAAATTTTCTCCTCTGCTATTAGAGAGGAATCTATGGGACACTATTTTGGCACCTCGTAAATCTCCTGTTCCACTACAACCTTTGCCTAGTGGTTTCAGCATCCAGATCCTGAAATTGGTTATTATGATAGAGTTGCACAATTGTAGTTTTCTAATTCTGTCATTCCTTATGCATTTATTAGCTATGATAGTATTCACAGAGGCCACCCCCATTTCCCCTTCTTTCTTTATCACCATACTCTCCTGGGCTTTTGTTTATTCAGTGTGTTAATCAATTACAGTATTTATTGAGGCTCTTATTGTCCCAGATTTGGCTGCCGAGAGCTCCTTCCAGATAGGTCTTGCTTTCTTTTGACATGACCCCATCATTCTTTGTGTGTTTCTTGGTTTTTTTGGCACAAGACGTCCCAGGCTTACCTTATACTTCCCTTGGAGATTAGGAATCTGCCATTTCTCCAACAGGCTCTGTTTTTTTTTTTTTTTTTTTTTTTTTAGTGGGGAATGATATTTAGAAACCAAAATCATGGCTGTGGGTTTCATTACTTCTATACTCTTTCGGTGGACAGAGCTAAGAAATAATTTTAAAAAGAGCCATTTCTGATTGAAATGTTATATTACAGACATTTTTTTCTAAACCTGGTTTAGCCTTTTGATTTTCAAAATCTGTGGGACCTTTTGGTGAATGACCATCAAATTGAGGCACATAATGTTACATAAATAGGCAGATAAATAGTTTCGTAATTCATTATTGAGCATGTACTCCATTCCAGATACTGTTTGGTGACGTGGGAAGTACAGAATAGAATAAGATGCATGTGTTACTTCCAGAAGCTTGCAGTCTTTTACATAACAAAGCATTATAGCATAATGTGAAAACTGGTAAGTCGCACGAGAGGTAAACATACAACGTTGTGGGAGTTAGAAAAGGATGGAAATTTCATATGGGACATTTTTCAAAGTTATCCTTTGAGGCCTGAGCAGAAATTAGGCATAGACGTGGATATATTGGGGTGGGTGCCTTTCATAGCAGAGGTAAACAAGTGAACAATGGCTGGCAAACAGCAGTATGTGTTGGGTGTCAGGGAGACAAGTAAGTAGTTCTGTGGATTGTTGCAGTACAGTTTGTGTGGAAGGGACTGAGGTAGATGAATTTGGAAAGGTAGATTATAAGCACCAAATCTTGGACTTTACCCTTTAGGTCGTAAGTTACAGACTGCTGGTGGATAGGTAGAGCTTCACAGACATATTTTATTTGATCTTCACAAATTAAGAAAATTGGGACATTTCATATCAAAACACTAATTTCTGGTTTTACTTGAAAATTGGAGCTCAGTAGTAGTTGACCCTTTTGAGTCAGAGCTTGTATCAATACTTTCCTGTTCACCATAGCCCCTATAAGGCCATTTTCACTTTGTCTAATTGGTCATGTAAATTTTTGAGCTTGTGATCCTTGCATAGATTGGAGGAGGTGTGTGAGGGTGGTTGAATGGGGTTGAGAGGGGAGTTGATTATGAAAGTTTGGGCAAGATCTATGCTTTATAAAGATGACACTCTGGCTGTCAGTTTAGTGGATGCATTAGAGCAGGACAAATTGGAGCAGGGAGACTAATTAGTAGACTGTTGGAATATTCCAGGGAAGAAATGACAAGATAGTAACAGATGGTATGAAGAGGTGGAAGTGAGACATTTTAAATGTAGAATGGATGACTGTGTTGATAGATGTGAGTATGTGTATATGTATTGACAAGAATGTAAATCTGACTCTGTTACATACAACAGGGAGTCTTATTTCTAAAAACCTTTTCATTTTTAAATTAGTTTCTGGAAGTTTACCACTTGTTTTTATAATCTTTTTGTTAATTTTGGAAGACAGTAGTAATAGTTTCATGCATTGTCATCACTGTAAAATTTAGTTTTATAATATGCAAATAACATGCTTGGCAAAAAATGTAACTCCAACCTGGCTTTATTTCTGCAAATTGTGTATAAAGTAAATATTTATATTGTGATTCTTCTTTTTCTATCACTTTTCTTGTAATTATGCAGCTGAGTTTTCAAACAAAAATATTAGCAATGCTATATACTTATTTTTAAACAGCCCGCTGCTTGTATTTAATTTTCCCACAGTCTCTGCAAGAGGTTAATCAAAAGTATAGTGAATCCACAAGGTCCCGTCCTCTATACTTAAAAGTATACCATATTAAGACTGTACTGTTAGTAAGTATTTTGTTGGACATCTTCCCTGTCTGATTGGAGCATGACTTTATCTAGTCTCACTGCCAGTGCCGTTACTCCAGGTATGTAGTGTTACCACCAGCCCAGACAGTCTGAGGGACATCGACATGAAGAACATGTAAATGAACATACTAGAAGTCCGATTGACTGACAGAAGCGCTACGTGGCTACTGTGTAATAAGCTTCCAGCTTCAAAGAATGGACAAAGATCAGTTAAAGGGCATTTGTGTGTGTGTGTGTGTGTGTGTGTGTGTGTGTGTGTATTTTTTTTTATTGTGTATAACTTATAGGAAAGAACACACATCTTAAGTGTACAGGTCAGTGAAGTTTTACATGTTTGTATAGTGCATTATGTAACCACTTACCCAGATCAAGTTTGCTGTATACTTTGTGGCATCTTTCTCTTAACCATTATGTATTTCTTTATAATATTTTCGAGGGATACCTAATATGTATGAATATGAAAATGGCTAACTAAACTGCTCCTTTGTTAGATATTTAAATTATTACTAATTTATAACAATTAAAATAAAGCTGGGTTGTTCTTTCTTGTAGTTTAATCTTTTAATGCATCTATGAGTATTACTTTGGGATAAGTTCTGAGAGGTGGAATTGTTGGATCAAAGGAGGTGTACATTTTTAGGAGCATGGGTATTTTATATAGCCAAAGGTTTTACCCACTTTCTGTTATTTATTTTATTTTATTTTACTCACTTTATTTTATTTTGTTTTCAGAGATGGGGTCTCACTTTTTTGCCCATGCTAGAATGCAGATAATAATAGTTCACTGCAGTCTTGAACTCCTGGGCTCAAGTGATGCTCCTCTCTTGGCCTCCCAAGTAGCTAGGACTATAGTCTTGAGTAGCTAGGACTGCAGTTGTGTGTGCCACAAGGCCTGGCTGATTTTTTTTTTTTTTTTTTTCGAAACAGGGTCTCACTTTGTCACCCTGGCTAAAGAGTGGTGGTGTCATCATAGCTCATTGCAGCCTTCAACCTTAAACTCTTGGGCTCAAGCTATCCTGCCTCAGCCTGCTGAGTAGCTGGGACTACAGATGTGTGTGACTGTGCCCGGCTAATTTTTTTGTATTGTCTTGTTGAGATAGGGTCTCATTCTTGCTAAGGCTGGTCTTGAACTCCTCAACTCAAGCAGTCCTCCCACCTCTGCCTCCCAAAGTGCCATAAGTGTGAGCCACTGCGCTGAGCCTCTGGCTAATTTTTAAGAAATTTTTTTTTTGTAGAGACAAGCGTCTGGCTGTGTTGCCCAAGCTGGTCTCAAACTCCTGGCCTCAAGTAATGCTCGCATCTCAGCCTCCCAAAGTGCTGGGCTTACAGGTGTGCATCACCATGCCAGGCCTTCAGTTTCTCTTCTTTATGAACATGACATGACAGACCATATTCTCTGTATGAAACATGTTTTTTACATGTTTATGCCATTTTAGGGTTTTAAATAATTTCTAAAAAAACTCAATTTGATTAAAGCATTAAAAATTTGTTTTTAATTACTAGTGACATTGGCCATATTTTTCTCATGTTTGTGTCTATTTGTATTTCTTTTGCGAAGAAAGGGAAATGTTTAGATTAGCTATAGTTCTGCTCTGCTTATTCAGGTTCATGGGGGAGTGTGGTAGAAGGACATCACCAGGGTGGGGAACTTCTGCGTTTGTTGTGCTTTGTGTTAGGGCAGTGTAGCCCTTTTGTGATTGAAATGGCCATTTTTGTTAGAAGCTAGGGGCAGAAGTCTTTGCTTCACGCTCTGTACTCTCCATGGCAAGCATAAATTGGGTCCCTGTTCTGGGTAGACACTGCCTCTAGATTTTTTCTTTATGAAACACTTTAGGATCAGTTTCAATTGGCCTCCCTGACAGCTTCAAGGACACTTTTCAAATCCTGCTACTTACTAGCCTTTGCTGCTTTGAGCTAGGAGGTGGGATTTTGCTGGGAATTCCTTCCACTTGTTAGGTGGGCTTTTCTTTCTTTATATGCAGTGAACCCTATTTCTAGTCCAGTTTTTTTTTTTTTAATATTTTACAGAAATTCCTTGAAATGTCTTGTTTGTGGAAGGCACCCTAGCCAGGTTTCCAGTGCTAATGTAGGTTGTCTTTTATTTTGATATTCTTTTGATGGTTTGTTTGCACCAGTCGGCAGTCCTACCCTTGCCACTTCAGTTTTCATCCTGAGTCTTGTCTATTTTTGTTCTTTTTCACCCTAGCTTTCAGTCACAGTGATTTTTTTTTTCTTCATTTTCTCTGTTCCTCCTGTGTACCAGGTTCTGTTCGAGGGTTCTAATAAGCATTACCCTTTGTTCTCATTATTAGGGAGGCTTCACCCTCTTCTTCCTCATCCAGTTAACCTCTGCTTGTCCTTTAGAGTTGAACTCAAACATCAACTCCTCAGGGACTGTGTCTGGGTCCCCTAGGTACCCTTATGATTAAGTTTCCTTGTCATGCTCTAGCAGCACTCAGTTCTTTTTTTTCACAGCTGTTAACATAATTGTAGTTAAAAAATGTATGGCATAATCCCCTGCCAAATAATCATCTCTTTTACTAGAAAGTAATCTCCATGGGGACAAGGATCATGTGTGTTAAATGAAGTTCAGTTCATAGCATATTCATTCCCAGCATCTGTCTTAGTCTGTTTTGTGCTGCTATAACAGAATACCCGAGACTGGGTAATTTATGAAGAACAGAGATTTCTTTCTTTTTTTTTTTTCTTTTTCTTTTTTTTTTTTTTTTTTTTTTTTTTTTTTTTTTTTTTTTTTTTTTTTTTTTTTTTTTTGAGACAGAGTCTCGCTATGTTGCCTGTGCTAGAGTGCTATGGTGTCAGCTGGCTCACAGCAACCTCAGACTCCTGGGCTTAAGAGATCCTCCTGCTTTAGCCTCCCAAGTAGCTGGGACTACAGGCATGTGCCACTATGCCTGGCTAATTTTTTTTTTTTTACCTACTTTTAGTTGCCTGGCTAATTTTTCCCATTTTTAGTAGAGACAGGGTCTCCCTCTTGCTCAGGCTGGTCTTGAACTCCTCAGCTCAAGTGATCCTCCTGGTTTGACCTCCCAGAGTGCTAGGATTACAGGCGTTAGCCACCGCGCCTCGCCTCAGAGATTTATTTCTTACAGTTCTGGAGGCAGGGAACTCCAAGTTTGAGGGCCTGGGTCTAGTGAGGGCCTTCTTGCTGCTTTACCCATGTCAGAAGGCACAAGGGCAAGAGAGCTTGTGCACATTGAGAGAGCAAGAGATTGAACTCACAGCCTCAAATCCTTTTATAATTGGCATTAATCCATTCATGAGAATGGAGCCCTCATGACCTAAACACCTCCCATTAAGCCGCACTTCCCAACTCTGTTGCATTTGGGATTATGTTTCCAAAACATGCTTTTTGGGGGACACATTCAAACCATAGCAGCATTTATCACAGTGCTTGCCAAACAGTTGCCTAGTTGGATGAGGGAATAAATTTGGGAGGGCAAATGAGAATTACCATCTTGTATCGAAAGTCTGCTTGTTTTAAAGTGAATGTATTTGCTCCTTAAACTCTTGGCGGTTTTTTGTTATAGTACCATCTCTTAATCTTAAGTGACTTGATCTCGAAAATTAAGTAGTTGGCATCAGAAATTCCTTTCAGGATATCAAAAAGCATTCCCTTTCTCCCTCTCTGCTTCCAAACTAGATTTTAAAATTGTCATTGATTTGTAAATTGTCCAGATAGTTTTATCTCACTGTTACTTCCACTGTCTTTTGGAAGAAGTTGTCAGTGGCCTTAACTACTGTCCCTCCCTCAGTCAGACCTTCCTTCCTTTCTTCCTACCTCTCTCCCTCTTTCCCTCCCTTCCTCCCTTTCTTTCCTCCATCCTTGTGTATGTGTCAATGGTTAATAGGATCACTATTCCTGTGAGTTGTTAGTAAACATGCATGTAATCTCCTTTTGGAAATTCACTTTATAATTGTCATTTTAATAATGTTTGCCAACATTTCCCAAACTTTCCGATCCCAGAATTCTTCTTCCCCTATATTTTGGTTCAAAATCTGTGAGATCCAAGGGACATACTTCTGGAAATGCTATGCTTTATGATTTTTGTTCATCCCAACTCCTTTTATTCACCAAGAGTTTCTCTGTCACCCTGCCAAAGTATGGAGGAAGAAAACTAGTATTCGTTAAATGCGTGCTGTCTACCAGATTTACATGCACTATTCCTTTTAACCTTTACTATAAACCTCGAAAGGTTGCCTGCTGTTGGAATTTGCCAGCTGTTTTCCTCATAATTTTTTTTTCTTATAGTTTGCTTTTTGAATTCAGGATCCAGACTTTGTAGGTAGTTAAGTTTCTTCGAATCTATAAAAATTGCCTCTCCCATCTTCTAGTCATTTATTTATTGAAGAAACTGAGTTGGTTATTTGTTCTGTATAGCTTCCCACATTCTGGGTTTTACTCATTATGTCCTCATTAGGTCTACATATTCTGTTCCTCTTTGTATTTCTTGTAAATTGTAGCTAGATCTAGAGGCTTGTTGAATTTAGGTTCAGGATGTTTCTGCCTCAATTAAAAAACAGAACAAAACAAAATAAAACAAAAACCAAAACCTTTGCTCTTTCTACTTTGTCATGGTGTTTTCTTACTTTTTTGATATTCTCTATTCTTTCTAAGTAAGTGGTCCTTGAAGAAACAGGACTTCTGTGCTGTGCATTTTTCTGAGTTAAAATCTGCACGGTTTATGATGGTAGATTGTGAAGCAATAACATGGCTGCTGGAGTGTCCATGTGTGGTTGTTATTAATACTTTTGTCAGAGTTAATGCTATGACCCATTTTATGGCACTGACAACCAGTATTAGAGTATTAGTCCTGTCTTTTTTTTATTTTCAACTTTATTCTTTTTCTCAGTTCAGAACTGCAGTGACTTTTGCTACTGTTAGTATATACTTAAACCTTAGTTTATTCCAAAACAATGATTTGAGTGATTACAGTGACATATACAATGTGGGAAAATTAAAAACAAGTGAGAAAATGAAGATGAAAGGAAAAATAAATTAGGACAATAATTTGAAGTCAGGGGTAAAGTCAGATACGATATATAGAAAAAGGGTTAGTTAGAGGAGGGGCGCGGATTAGGCTTTGCTTTTAATAGTAGTACTCAGTTTCTGTAGTAGTTTGTAGGACTTTTGTAATCTTAGATGATAAATATATTCCTTTCTCTAAGGTTATTTCTTTATTTGGCATTTGTACTCATTAGCTTCATTGCTTACTCGGAATGGAGTACTTATAAAGATGTGAGTCAGGTTTCTCGGTAATGGGTTTTAGAGCTCTTCGGAAAATCAGGACCGATTTTTCTGTTGTGCTTTCTTTCTGCAGTCTTCTTAGAGTTTTGATTAGTTTATCCTCTTATTATTTTTTTCTTTCTCTAGTATCCATGGTTCTAGTATGCATGAGATATTCTTGGAACATTTAGTTTTTAACACTTTGGTTTACCAGTAGAATAAAATGACTTTGGTGGAAAGTAAATATAAATTTAAGGATGTTTCATTTGTACAATATTGTATCTTTATGACCCTGGCCATGTCAAGTACCTCTTTTGGGTTTCTCCTGTTTTATTTGTACTAAATACTTAAGGTTTGTTATGATTTTCCAGTTGAAAGTGGCAGAAAGCCCAACTCAAAACTGGCTTAAGCCAAAATAGGGAGTTTATGATTTGGAAATGCTGGAGGTACATGTGGATTCAGGTTTCTTCCTCAAACTCCTAGTATTCCACATGGAATCCAGGCTCTCCCTTGGGATAGCATGATGGCGTTAGCAGCTCTAGTTATCTTCTCATTGTCAAATTCAGTGGAGAAAAGATTTCATTTCTTGTGGCTTCCATGGAAGTCCTGGATTCAATGTATGTGACCCATCATTGAATCAATCACTGTGATTAGTCGATGTGACCAAAAACCAAGTGTCTCCTATCAGTCCCTTAAAAATTTAACATTATATTCTTCTTTAGCTTCCTACTCAAGTTTTTGCTCTACATGTGAACTTTTCTACAGGCACTATAAGGACCTGAAAACATTAAGTTGAAAATTAATAAATTATCTTACTGATAACTTCTAAATTATTATTTTATAAATTATTTTGGAAATAAAACACCCAGTTAAGACAAGTAAGTACTGTTTTTATAAGAAAATATATTAAAGCATTTTCCTATAGTTTATAGACAAGTTTTTGGTTTTCTTATTTTATTAATTTCAAAGTAAGAGTAATGTCTCCCTCAACCTTTCTTCCTCACCTCCCAAAGTTGGTAACTGTTTCTGTTGTTTCTCTGTAGACTTTTAAACTCATCAGTTAAAACAAGGATGTATTACAGATTGTCTTTTCTCTCAAATGCAGTTGGAAATGTCCCCGTAAGATTTGTCTTCTGATCTTCTTAATTCTGTATTCTTTCAGAATTAATGATAATTTTTTATGATGGTGGTATGTATCTATATTCCGTGATTTGTGGATGATTGCTTATAGCCAAGTCATTCATAAAATTGTTAAAATAATGGAGTTGAACTGGGTTTTTGACAAAGAAATTGATAAGCAGTCTAGTATCTCAAATTTGTATTGGGTCCTTTCATCATGACTTCATTACTTCCTTTATGAAAAGTTCCACAGTGTTACATTCTACACATATTCACGTGTACACATGCAAAAAGCATCTGTAAACCTATAAATTGACTTTTTGTGATAGTGTCTATTGTTAAGACCAAGTGCTTTCACGGGGGTACCTACTAATTGCACAATGTGAGAGATTTAGAGGACCTGGGCTAGGAAAATGTTTTAAGAACATGGACAGGATGGTCTAGAAAATGTATAAGGTCCCTTTCAATTCCAGAATGCAGTAAAATTCCTGGTTCAAGTGGTGAGAACTCCCCTTACCTGGTTGCCTGCAGGAAACGGACATAGTGAAGGAAATCAAAGACATCCTTGCTGTGCAGCAAGCAGCAGGAATCCCTACTAAGGCCATGCTAGCCCCTGGCCGAAAGACAGATTCATTTGTTCTTAGAGCACATATATTTTTCTTATTTGAAACCAAAGTTAGCTTAGGATAGGAGAACAATGGGCTGTATGAGACAGAGCAGCAAGTGTAAAGTTTACTCAAACACTAAGGGGTGATTAAATGTGCCCCTTTATTGGCTTTGACAACCCAATTTTCATGCTTTTCCTAAGTAAAGGAGCAAAATTTTGATTACCATTGTTTTCTAAATCTGTATGTGTATATGTGTGTATAAAATTGAGACTCTGCTAACTTGAAATATGTGTTTATTTGGGATAGGGACAGGTTAGGTCTCTCAAAATAAATACTGTATGTGTTCAAGAAACGAGCAGTGTTTAGAAAATAGTAGAGTGCTTGTTTAAATGGTGTAAGGTTTGAATTCAAAAGGTTTTTTTTTTATCAGGATCAACTTTCATTATACAGGTACTTAGAGCTTGCAAGGAGACAGGGAGCACGTTAGATGGTGCAAGCGTTGAAAACCTTTGGAAGTGATAAATTACAAAAGATTATAAAAATACCACTAGTTAAGTCTTAATACTCTTGAAGGCAGTGAAACTGCATTTATTGAACATATTTTAAACTTGAGGAATGTAGCCTTCTTTCTCCCTTTAGCAAACCAGGAAATAATATATCTTTATTTGCAGAAATAATTTTGAATACCTGAATATTTGGTTTTGAGAATTCTTGTCTATTGAAACATTTAATATACTGGCATGTTTAGTAAACTTTTTTGAATGAATAGGCAGTTTAAAATGAAAAAGTTAAAATAGAAGTATGATGTAGTCTGACTATAATTGAGTTAAACCTTTATTGAGAATAGATACAATAATATTCCTAAAGTCATCTTCCTGAAAGTGATATCTCTTCTGAGAAAAAATGAGAATGTTCATTATATCAGGAGAAAAAAGTTTTCACTTCCTTGTGTTCTAATGTTCTTTTTTTTTTTTTTTCTGTCTAAGCCATTATATATAAGGGGCTAATGTTCTTTTTAAAACATGGTAAACTTTGCACTCTCTTACATGAAAGTAGGGTAAACATTTTTGGCTTGGTATATTGGAGGGCAGTCAGGATCTTCTTCACGCACTTCCAGAAATTCTCTGATTAAGATTTTGTGACTTGTGAGGGTAGGGAGAAGGACCAGGAAGGGATACAACCAGCACTTGCGTCTTAGATGGTAAGGAAGGGGAAGCTGGATTAACTAACTCAGGGTGGGGACAGGGGCACTGGTATAGATAATGAGAGCAGATGTCTCTCAGTTCTCGGTAATGTGTAAAAAACAAGGTGGGTTTTTAGTTTCATCAACTGAAAGTCCTGTCAGTTGTCATGCAATATGGAGCATGGATCGTCACATCTTTAGAAATGGTAGCCTTATAAGACAGGACACCCTTAAGAGTTTTCTGACTGGATACCCTCCGTTAGCTATCTAGAAGCGACAACATTGAAATGAATTTAGGGTAGTGTCTTTGTTAACTCAGAGTGTAGCCAAACTCCGATCGCTGTCTTAACCTCATCTGCTTCCCACCTTTACTGAAGGAGAATGGCCCGCAATCAGGAGGTAAGTTGCTATGACCAGATTTCCCAAACAGCTGTGGAAATGCCAGTATTCTGTTTTGAGGTGGCCTGGAGGAGAGAGGATTGAGAAGCTTGAGTTGTATATTGTGTATTGGCTGCATCTGAGAAAATATAATAGACAAAAAGAATAAAATAAAAATTACCTGTATTTAATTCTGGATTTTTGGATGTATTTTATATTTATTAAATAAAAATGGGAACATAATGTAAGTCCTCATTTGTTGCCTTTATTCATTTAATGTTTTTTGAACTCTTTCAGTGTATTGTAACTTTCTTTCCACATATTAAACTTTCTTCTGTGTCTATAAATGTACTTCTACAACATGATTTCTTTTTGGTGGAGACATAGTATTTTGTCTTACGGGTAATCCCTAATTTATTGAACCAGTCCGTTTGTTGACATTTTTCCTTTGCTGTTATGAACAGTGATGTAACGGACATCTTCTTAGCTATATTTTTGGACATTCATTTTTTTCTTGATACAATTGCTCACACATGCAATTGCTGAGTCAAATATGCGTGTTTTTCAAGTCTGGACTGTGTATTGCAAAGTTGCACACCAGAGATTGTACCATTTACACTCCCATCAGTCGTATAGATGAGTGACAAGTAGATAAAATTTGAAAATAAATCAGGGGAACTTTCTGCTTTAGGGAGTTTAGTGTCAAGCAAAGGAAGTGACATGCAGTATAGATTTAGGAAAGAAAGCAGGGATTGTGGAGCCAGATAGAATTGTAGGATTGCAGTTTTGTCACTTTTGACCTTTGACAAGTTGTTTGATATCTCTGTTCCTCAGTTTCCTCCTCTGTAAAACTGAGCTACCTGTCTGGTCAGAGGTGGTGTGGGAGTTAATGAGTATACTATAGCTGTACAGGACGCAATTTGCACCCCTTCCTAATTTATCCTTTTTTTGTAAATTTTCATATCATTTAACTTTTATTGAAAAAGGTTAAACTGAGAGTTGAGGGCTCTCCCCTAGTCCTGAATAACATTCCTAATTGGACCCCAGAGGCTAACTGGCAGAGGCCCAGATGTACATAAGTGTTATTAAATTCTCTCTAGTCTAAGGATTTATGGATCTTGGATAAACCCTATCGGGACTGGATTTAGATTGATTTGACCTGGAACTTGCTAGGGGAATCTGTTCCTCCTAGGCAACTGAACCTCAGACTGGTCCTAGTACAACTGAGGACCCATGTGGCTATGCTAGAAATAGATTATTTTGTTGCATCCTGTTCTCTGTCAGGCAGCTTATAATAGAGATTCTGCTTCCCACCTCACACATCTAATCTTCCCCTCCTCCAGCTTTTGTAAGAGCTTTGAAAAACTGGTGACATTTTTGAATCATGGATGGTAGTTGTGAGGTGTATAAGGATGATTTTTCCTTTGGATTTCCTTAGGAATAAGCCGTTATGATTTTGATGTTCACTGCTGTTTCTGAGGGCTGCTAGGTAAAATATTTTTCTAGCATTTAGCATTTTAACACTTTTCAAACTATAGGTGTTTAAGATGGACTCAAAATTAATTCTTGGGCAAAGAATTTTTTATTTAAATTGTCAAATTACTATTTATAATTAAACAAAGTAAAGCATCACTTAAAATTATACAAGGTAGTATTAAAGTATTACGTGAGTACTAGACGGATGGGCATTGGAAAAAAATTAGAACATATGGATGAATGAAAACTTTAAAAGTACCCCAGCCTGAAAATACCCTGTGGTTTAATATTATGACAAATAAGTATGTAATTCTAAAATGCTAAGAATCAAAATGTAAACTTTCTTGGTTATAGGTCACATGTTTATTGTCAAGTTCTGTTATAAAATGCCATCATAAGGAAGAGTCTTTTTTACACATTAAGGTGATGGGCCAATATTCACTTCTTTAAAAGGCTATAAAAAATGCCTTTAAATTGTGAGTTAGCTTTTATTCTGCAAGCTGTTTACTGTATTATGATTCTTGGTTTTAAAAACAATGCAGTTATTTTGGTCAGAGTTTGCTATTTCTTACAGGTTTCCATCAAACATTTTAATAGCAGAAGCTTAGGTTTTGAATTTTAGAAGACTCTTCCACTGAAAGCTTTGTGGCCTTATTTTTATTGCAAATACTGCTGCTTCTTGAAAAGCAACAGTCTGAGAGATGAGACACAATAGGATAATTCCTAATTTGGATTAATTTTAATGCTCGCTCTGTTTGTTTTGAGGTGAGGGTGATTTTTAACCGAAACTGACTGGGGGTTGCTCTCCAACTCAGGTTTAGAGAACTGGAGTCATGTTCTCACCTTGAGCCCAACTACTGTATGATTCTTCAGGACCCAATCCCCACTCCTGGCTAGAGATTTCTGGTAGAAAGGGTGTTACTGCCAAATAGTTACCATGAAATGGACCTTTTATTTCACTCCTTCTGTATCTGGCAGCCCCCATTTCATTATCATGGCACTCTGCTTTATATCCCATCAGTAGGGCAAGGTGAAAGTTTTATGGAAAAAAAGGACCTAGGCCAAGTATGTAAGTTGGTAAGTGCTGATCTTCGTGCCTACTTTTTGTAGCCAAGCTGAAAGAAATTTGCATTGGTTGTAAAGCAAAAATGAGATACTGTCTTGTAGGTTCTCTAAGAGACTTATCTTACTTCTCTTCAAATCATGCTTTGCTCCAGCTGCCAAAGGTCATTCCTCTGCTTAAAACAGTTTAATAGGCCAGGCGCGGTGGCTCACGCCTGTAATCCCAGCACTCTGGGAGGCGGAGGCGGGCAGATCGTTTGAGCTCAGGAGTTTGAAACCAGCCTGAGCAAGAGCGAGACCCCGTCTCTACTATAAATAGAAAGAAATTGGCCAAACAACTAAGAAATATGTAGAAAAAATTAGCGGGGCATGGTGGCGCATGCCTGTAGTCCCAGCTACTTGGGAGGCTGAGGCAGGAGGATTGTTTGAGTCTAGGAGTTTGAGGTTGCTGTGAGCTAGGCTGATGCCACTGTACTCTAGTCTGGGCAACAGAGTGAGACTGTGTCTCAAAAAAAAAAAAAACAGTTTAATAGCTGTCATATTATTGCCTCTAGCAGAGGTTTGAATATTAAAGTTTCGATGTCTCACTTAAAGGAATTTAAAAGATTCAAAGCACTCTTATTAGTCTTTAATAAAATCCACAATATCTGTGAAAAACATACATGGTTTTTGTTCTGTTTACTTCCAACCTTTATCATTGGGTTACTGTTGAACACACTTCTTTTTTTGTTTGTGGCAAATGTTTCCCATTTGTTCTGGAAAACATGGGATCCTTCTTTGATGCTGGCTTGAATTGGCTTGGCTTTGACTTGATATTATGCTTCACCCCTTACCTCTTAGTCTAAAAACCTTATCCCCACCCCCACCTGTGTGTTGCCTGACCTGTTTTTATTTCTCTCTGATAGATATTGTGGAAACAATATGTATGCTGAATTGCAGGAAAAAAATCTTGTATACATTGATATAAAATTGGGTGGCACATCTGGGAGCCAGCTACCAGTGGGCTGTAGCACATGGTTTAAGAACCTTTGTCTTACAGGGCGAAGTCCCAAGATTGACAGAATGGTGTAGGAGAGTCCTCTGTGATTTTGCCCCTCCCTGTCTCTCTAATTAAGCTTTCCTCATCTCACACTTAAATATTTCAGTGCTAATTTAATTGCACATACTTGCATAGGATGTGTCATTTCTTAGTTCTTTGGCTTTGCTTATGCCATATAATCTGTCTGGAATGTTTCTTCTTTCCCTCTGGGTGACTCCTACTCACCCTTTGTGACTTAGTTCAGGTATCCTCCTTTGGGTGGATTGAGTCTCTTTGTGTGTGTGTGTGTGTATGTGTATGTGTATTTACACTGCACATTCTCAAGATTCCCTCCTATGAACTTGGAAGGTAGAATGTTTTAATTGCTTTTCTATGCGCAGATACAAGGTCAGTTTTTTGTTGAATAGAACACTGTATTTAAGCCACTCAACTTGATTATCTCAAGCACAATGGTAGGAGTTAGAAGAGGCTGGTAATGATTCTGTAGGAAGTGGTTTAAAGAAAAAGAATTTTGGGGGGGTGCTATAGAAAACCTATAATAAGGCAGATTTCTGAATCTGAGGTTATAACATTGGAGAGATGATTAACATAAAATACCTCTTTGGGGAACTTTTGAAAGAATTGCCTCTTTGAGAAGGAATCAGGGCAGGAGATTCAAAACAATCCCATCTAAAAACAGCGAAGTTAGCTTTTGTGAGTTCTTCAAGGGAGCCAATCAGGAGACAAGGTGCCCGCAACCACTTTTCTCTTTTGATTTGTGGTTCCTATGGTAATAGGAAGAGAGCCTGGGACATTTCTCTTCTACCTCTTTTAATAAACTTTTTGCTTTTGAAATATGCCAAAAGCTATTCTTCTTGTCTTTACTGGCTTATAGTGTTTCTCAGCATAGTGGCCCTCGCTTTGGTTTTTGATTATACAGTGGATGTGGTCAAAGTAATAAACACCATCACCACCTTGGCTGATGTTATTTTCTATGGCTATAGAACCTAAAAATATACAGTCTAATTGGGTATTTGCTGTTAATATCAGAACCAACTATGAATCACTTCTTGTTCTTTATGAACAGTCATAAATTAGAATACTGGCTATTACAAGTAGCTAAATATGAAATTAGACATATCTTGGAGGTTTTCTACCCTCCAGAGTCCTCTCTTAAGAATCTCCACTGTGATCCTCCTGGGTTTCTCTTGGCTCAAGGCTGAAGTCTCAAGAGGAAAGAGGCTTAGTTTGTATTGTTGTTAGCTTAATAAGTAGGTCAGTAAGTATTTATTAAAATTGGTAAATACCCACAGTATCAGGGTAAGTTCATCAGACATATTTTAGCCATAAGATAATGTTCTAGAAGCTCAAAGTTAAAACACTGTTTGCTTTATAAAAGAAAACAGAAAAAAGAGAGGTATGTGAATGTAGCCAATATGAAGAAATCTTTTCATTATTCAGTTAAAGAATGATGGATAATAAATATACCAGAATGATCACCATGAGTTTCTAACCAAGTCCCTAAATTTAAAGTTAGAAGCTTTAAGAATCAGTTACTGTTGTGGTCCTAGCTGAATGTTAATGCTCTTAGGTTGATGAATGTGGAACTTTTTATTTTTATCCATTATTTTCAAATTGGATCAATGTCCTTCTGATCCATTAGACCTAAAAACAACCTTGCTTAGCCCAGCAGGTACAGACATTCTTATTAAAAGGTGGGCGTATTTCCTAGAGTGGCATTTTCTGTCAAGTAAAGACTTTTTCAGCAATGTGGTTGTTCAGTTAGCTCCAAAGTAATTGAGTGTGAAAATAGGCAGTTCTTACATCTTTTCATAACCAGTGTCTTTGCGCTTATCAAATGGATAACACTGGTCTTGAAACCGGAAGGTCCCAGTCCTGGGATAATCTGAGAGTTGAGACCTTTGATTAATAGATATTGGCAGTTGCATCACACACAGCGTGGGTGATGCCGAGGATCAAGCTATCTCTTCCTATATTCTATTCTGAAGCAAACAGTGTAAGGTATGGAACGTAGTGAAAAGTGACTCTTGCCCCAGACCTGGGTTGAAATCTCAGCTCATCCTAGCACTGTGCGATTTTGGATAAATAAATTATTTCATCCCTTTGAGCCCGTGTTTCCTCTAATGAACGCTGGGAAAAGTAATGCCTGTTGTGTAGGATTATTGTGAAAATGGGATGTGATAGCCTCTATAAGATATATAGCACGATATTGGCACCTAAGAGGCCCTCAATAAATACTGGTATCACTCTTTATACCCACAGTCTACTATAGATATTGTAAAGATAAATTCTTAGAAATCAGACCTTCAGAGGTCCTTTAAAAATCTTTTTTGTGAATATATAACTTCAATATCAAGGTTTTAAAAAGCTTTAAAATATAAGACTTGTAATAAATGGTTAATATTTTGAAACTAAGTTCACAGAAAATTTTCTTTGTATTGTTTCCCACATTTTTGCACATATGGATTAGATCATAGATGGTTAACAAACCTTGGGAAGATCATTATTTTTCTTCTTTGGGCTTAGTTTCTTCACTTATCTAAAGTCAGGGGTGGGAAGTTAGACTAACTAGTCTTTAAAGTTCCTTCCAGTTCTTATAGTCAATGATTTTTTGATTTATTGAATGGGAAAAATGCCTTTAGAAAAGTTTTAGATTCCAAGTTATTAACGGAATCTGATCAATACCATATGCTTTCATGATTTTTACTCTTTGAAGCAAATACTATTAAACCTTATAGAGGGAACTTGACTTTTCATGGAATAAATGAATATTGATTTACAGGTGAGCTTTGGTAATTATTTGGTATTGGTTGCTGAATCTAGGTGTAATCCTTAAACTCTATTCTTTGCCCATCCCTTTCTGATGTGTGCTGATGTAAGTATTTTTGTATTAAGCATGTGCAAGAATATCTCTGGGTGCAGAGGGTTTGCTGTAGTGGAGAGAAAATCAGGTTGCTTAGAGTCAGACAGGATTAACCTCTAGTCCTAATTTTGCCGTCAATTAGCCCCTATTCCCTTATACTTGGACAAGTTACTGTTTTAAGAAATCAAGCTTTCCTGATCCTTGGTTTCCTCATCTGTAAAATGGAGTAATACCTATCTCTGAAGGGTTATTGTGAGAGTTTATTATGTCAGCTGTCTAACATGTAACAAGATCTTGATAAATGGCAACTACTTTCATTGTGTTATACAAACATTTATGAGTAATACCTATCTTAAAAGGGTTGCTGTGAGAGTTTATTATGTCAGCTGTCTAACATATAACAGGAGCTTGATAAATGGCAACTACTTTCATTATGTTATACAAACATTTATTCAGCATCTTTTTTGTAGTTGGCACTCTATGATATGAAGTGTTGGGGCAACAAAACGTGTGCATGGGGTGCGAGTGATACACTGCTACTGTATTGGCTATGGTAAGCTTTGGAATAAAGGCACAACTTGGAAATGTGGCATTTTCATTGTTACCAGAAAGCTGCTCAATTTTTTATTCCATTTGGTTCCTCTGATTTTGTATTCTTTAAATGTCTTTACTAATTAATCTCAATATTCCTTACGTTGTAGGTGAAATGTAACTAGTAAGTGGCAGATGCTGGAGAGCTGGAGAGGAACCCAGGTTTATCTGATTTCAAGCAAAGCTGTCTTTGTCTATATGACAATTGGGGTGATCATAGAATTTATCCAACAAACCAGAGCACTTTGAGAGTGAAAGTTATGCTGGGACAATAAGTGTAAACCAGGACTATCTCACGCAAATGAGGATATTTGGCCGTCCTACCTATAGCTAGGATGAACAAGTTTATGAGCTCGGGTCTAAGACTTCTGGAATGTTTCGGTTGAACCCAAGCACCCACTTTCAGGTTTTTTTTTTTTTTTTTTTGCATGATTACTGATTTTGCCATAGTAAAGTAATTGACCTTAGATCTGAAAAAGTATTTATTGAATACTATAGTCTAATGGTTATTAAGTACTAGCCATAATGCATATGTGATCCTCCCGCCTCAGCCTCCCGAGTAGCTGGGACTGCAGGTGCATGTCATCACGCCCAGCTAATCTTTTCTGTTTTGAGTAGAGATGTGGTCTCGCTCTTGCTCAGGCTGTTCTTGAACTCCTGAGCTCAAGAGTGATCCTCCTGCCTTGGCCTCTCAGAGTGCTGGGATTACAGGCCCAAGCCATTTTGCCTGGCCTAAAACCAGCAAGCTTTTAAAAGAGGGTGTGAAAGGGTAAATGAAATAAGCTTTTAAATTCTTAGGCAAGTCAAACAAACTTTGTAAACAAAGTCCAAAATGAAAATCAGGACATTCTAATGTTTTTTCTTTGGGAAGGCAGAGATGTGGATGACACTGAAAATCAGATGTGTTTTTAATCAGCCCTTTTATTGCCTGTATCTATCAATCGATATCACTCATCTCTCTTCTTCCTTTTGCCTTATTCTCTAGGTCTCCTGTGATTTTACTTTAAGGAAGTACAAAAGTGTCCTCACATAATAAAAGTTGGGGTGATCAAAATTTTTATAATAGAGGCATCATAGTCTTTGGAAAAAATGTGGGTTTTGGTAGCAGACAAACCAAAGTTTGAAGGGCTCTCCCCTCCTTTGCTGTGTGTCCTTGTGCAAATCACTTAAACTCTGAGCCTCAGTTTCCTTACACTGTAGTGTGAGGATTAGAGAACACACTTAAAGTGCTGAGCAAATAGTAGGTTCTTAAGCAATGATGGCAATTATGATTATATGACATAGACCAAAAACTGTTACATTGTTGAAATTATAGCCACAATCTTGTTTTGCACTCCAACTTTCAGTTTCCTTTAGTGGGTTTTCATTTAAATGTTCTCTCTCTCCCTCTTGATTCTGTTCACTGTATCCTGAGAAATCAGTGGTTGGCAGCAGAAACCTCCTTTCCATAGTACAGAAAGCGGGCCCTCTCCCAAGGTTTCAGCAAGCTGTCTAGGACCATCCCTAACCTCCAAACTGCCAAGGGTGCACCCCCTTCCCCAACTAACATTCAAGTTGCCTGTGTGAAGGAGTGATTTGTTGCGGCCTCTAACTGCTTCTTCTCTTCCTTCCTTTTTGTCATCCTGCAGTGTTCTGTGCCAAGGTCTTTGTGGCTAGGCTGCGCCAACCTGGTAGAGAGCATGTGCGCACTGAGTTGCCTGCAGAGCATGCCCAGTGTCAGATGTCTCCAGGTGCCTCTCTTCTTTCTTGTTGTAAATGTGTTTTACGTATGCCATGAACATTTGTTGAAACTTGCACTAGTGTGTTTAATCCAATGTTAAGTCTGCTAAATGTTCTGTGTAACCCTCTGCTTTCCTCCAGCCTGGGTGCCTCACGTGGGTGGAGGAGTTAGTACCAAGAGGGGCCCTTCTGAGCAAATGGGTCTTTGGCTGGGCCCTGTCCTGCTCCCCTTTTCTGCTCCTGCTTTTTATTCTTTCCCCCTCACCTTGAGGTTGTGATTCTCATGTTTAATAGTTCTGCATGTGCAAAAAAAAAAAGCCCTGACCTTTTCCATTTGGCTATTTTAATAGTTCTTTGTTGAGTTGGGAGGGTTTCATAATTAAAGTGGTGATTTTTCTATTTTGAAACTCATCCTTTTGGCTTGCTTTCTCTCCCCCCTTCAAAAAAGGAGAGGGGAGGGAATCACTACTGGTATAAAGCCTCAAATTGAAGTTTATAAACATCATAGCTTTAAGCTGCCTGTAACTTGTCAGTTTGGGCCACCTCCCAAAGGCCAGGTCTGACACCTGTTTTCAGGGTCCACCCAGTTTTCCAGGCCGAGGCCGGCAGAGAATTCCACAGATAAAAGTAAACTTTTGGGGGGGAGGGTGGGAAGGGATTGCTCAGGATAAAATTGTTAGCAGGAGTGCAGTTGGCGACCCTCTCTTGTTGGGATGGCTTCTAAGAGAGCCAAGGCAGAAAACATTGTGGCTGTATTTGTGAAGCTCTGTTTAGACAAAGCTTCTGTTTAATTAAGCATGGTTTCAGTAGCAATAATTCAGTTTCATCACTGCATATTCCAGACAGTTTGTATGTCTTTAAAAAGCAATATTAAATTCCTGGCATCCTGTCGAGACTGCTCTGTATCAGGAAAACAGTGTAAAATTAGGAAATGAGTTAGAGGGAAATTATTGATGGCCTGTGTGACTTTACTGTTCTCAAGGTTATCTTTCTGCCCATGTTTATAGTCTTTAAGTGGAACTGGGAAGCCAGGAAGGAGGAAATTTTTTTCCATATTTGGGTCGGGCATTTTATTATTGGCAAACATTCTGAGTAGTATGGGTGTGGTTATTGATTCAAATTGCTTTCTTTAGAAAATTATAGTGGAAACTCACTAACACAATTAACTGGAGAGTGAATTTGATGTTAAGCCCAGTTGTGTTTAGATTTTTATACATAAAGGTGGGTTACAAGTTCTATCATACAGAAATTGGGTGTTTCAATGAGACACCAGTGTAATGAATGTATGTTTATCTTTGGAAAAGATTGCCTCCCTGCATGCAATGTAACTTTAACAAAAATGTTCTTGAAATGGCAGATACTATTGCATGTGTTCTCCTTGGTGTTGTATAATGGATATTTGCGTTATAATAATAGTGTACATCTTTATCTCTATTTTTCTGGGGAAAAAAAAAAGAATGTTACAGTTGCTTTTTAGTGGGCTGACCCAGTTTTTTCCAGAACTGGAAATTTAAGTAGGGGAAGAATTGTAGTTAATGAGGTCTTAAAGTGCAGGTTCTTTTTAATGCATTTGATTAAAAGTATCGACCAATGAAAGACATCATTCAATATATTTTAGTAACGGTATTGTGAGTTCTCTGCAGGTGGGGTGGATTGGAGGAAGTTTGGGTTCTTACTCTGTTCATAATGGAAATCCAAATTTGTTAAAAGTTCTTTGACTCATCTCAGTGAAAGTCACTTAGAGAAAAAAATGAAAACTTTGCCCTTGATTGGACCTTATTTCAGTGAGTGGAACAATATTATCTTTAGAGGTATGTAGGGTATTTTGTTTACTTAGGTTTTAAGTTTTGCTAGTATATGACTGATAGTATGCAGCACAGTAAAGTGAAATAAAATGAAATGCTCAGCTGATTGGAATTAGTAAATCATTACTCTATTTTTTCCCATATGCGAATGGAAAGTTAACATGTATTAATGAACCTGGAAGACTTCCTTTCTCTCCACTTATTTGTTTTAATTATTATTTTAACACCAGTGTTCTCCCCTCTACCTCTAACAGTGCTAAAAGTTAGTCCCTTAATTTGGGTTTAAGCTTTCAAAGATTGCCTGTTGCTTATATGCTACATCTTTGGTTTATCAGAATGATGACTCTTCCTTGACACTGCACACCTCTCGGCAAGCCATTTTAAGCAGGGCCTGAGAAGAGAAGGAACAGGCTGCTTGAAGAAGACAGGGCCTAGTTGACTTTGCTTGGGCTCTGGAGTTCCATAAAAGGGTCCTGCTTAAAATTGTCACACTGGACCCACTGATGGTTGCAACGTTAGCCAATTGACCTGTCTACATGGCTGAATTAGTATACCTTTTTGAAAAAACAGGAGTGAAGATAGTAGTTGCCGTTAGGCATGATTTAGCTGCTCCTGTTTCTGAGAAGGGAAAAGGGATATCAGAGACTTAAAAATCACTCACTACCAACTATACCTGGTGCTTCACATGCAGTAGCTTTGTGACAACCCTGTGAGGTAGGTGCTATTATCTCCAATTTTCCGATGTGGAAACTGAGTCTGAGGTGATGTGTGTTAGTTGGCCAAAGCTAATATTTTTATAACTGTGAAGTGGTGGAACTGGTATATGAACCCTACGTTTGCCTGATTCTCGAACTGGTTTTCCTTCCGCTTCACTGGAATGCTACTTTCCTAGAGTTTTCCATCTTATTTTTATTTACGGAAGCTTTACTACTGATATCTGGTGTTTGTTTTGTTCAGTCATTTATTTGAAAATGAAGAAAAACCTTCAAATTCTGTAGGAAAAAAAATTGGCATTGTTTGCTGAAACGAGCCCTCCTGAATCTTAAAGCTAGTGAAGTTCCTGAATGGACTCCTGCAAACTTAATTCTATGAATATTTACTGAGCAATCGGTATGTGCCAGGGCCTCTACTGGTGCCGGGCATATAAAGATGAACTTGTTTCCTGCTCTCAAGGAGTCCATTGTAGTAAGCAGACCCTATGAACAAAAATCTAGACTGAGGCCAGGCGCGGTGGCTCACGCCTGTAATCCTACCACTCTGGGAGGCCGAGGTGGGAGGATTGCTTGAGCTCAGGAGTTCGAGACTAGCCTGAGCAAGAGTGTGACCCGTCTCTACTAAAAATAGAAAAATTAGCCTGGTGTGGTGGTGCCCGCCTGTAGACCTAGCTACTCAGGAGGCTGGGGCAGGATTGCTTGAGCCCAGGTCTTTGAGGTTGCAGGGAGCTATGATGACACCGCTGCACTCTACCTAGGGCAATAGAGCAAGACTCTGTCTCCAAAAAAAAAAAAATCTAGACTGAACCAGAAATGAAGGCCAATGGAGGTGTGTGTGTGTGTGTGTGTGTGTGTGTGTGTGTGTGTGTATGTATTAAAAGCCTGAAGTTAGACAGACCTATGCGTGCTTTCAAAACATTGTGAACCAGTTTAAACCAGGACTAACCCTCTACATATTTTAGAACAGTTAAACTGGAATATCTGGATATCTCTGAACCATGCTGAACTGAATCAGTATTTCATTTGTCTCAGGTACCCAGATTTGACCAGTTGATTGTTAACATCAGATAATCAGGAGTTCAGACCATGCACAGTATTGATTTGCCAAGGCTCCTATGGCATGAGAATAATACTGATGTTAATAATACTATGTTTCATTTATTTCCCATGTAACCTTTCTTGGGCACTACATGCTGGGTTATCTCATTTGATCTTTTATGGAGAAGTTATCTATCTTTCCTTTTTTGTATATGAAATTAGATAATTGAGTTTACTTACCTAAGGTCACACATTTATTTAAGTGGCAAAACTGGATTATGAACCCAGATCTGGGTAACTGCAAAGCCAGTGCTCTGGTCACCAGACTTAGTGACAAATGCCATTTTGACTTGGCAACTGCCATTTTTAGGTTGAAACAAATTCCCCTTAGCTAACACAACCAGAGTGAGGTAGTAGACAGACAAGTTTTCTTGGGAATGCCATTTGCAGATTCTCAGCTGGGGGAGGGTGTTAGTGATAATCTTTTTTCAAGAGTAGGACTGATTACTCAAAATGGCAGTGAGGATTGTGTGAATCAAGTTTCAGTGCCTCTTTCCAAGCTCGGTGTGTATAGTGTGTATAGTGCTGGGTAATAATTAATGCAACCTCTTCAGAGCTGCCTTTCTTGTTTCTTTTCTTACTTTCAGTATATGTAGTGAGCCACAGTGGTCTGAGAACTTATAGTTATTGACATAGGAGGATATTTTTTAGAGAAGGAAGATAGATTCATAGAAAGAACTCTGGCTTTGGAGCAGACAAACCTCAATTCTAGTCCTACTGTGACACTGGGCAAGTTACATTACTTTCCTGAACCTTAGTTTCCTTATCTTTAAAAATGAAGGCAGTTGTGTCTTACAGGATTTTTGTGAAGTAGAGGAAGAAAATACCTCTTACTGATTCCTACTGTTGGGAGTGACAAAAATCTGTTTTTTTCTTTGCTTGCTTTTGGTTCTCTATTCAAGAAGAGGGAATTCCAGTCTTATAGTCTTAGATTCCAGGGTAGGGTAAGGATAAGCTAAAAGACTATGCATAAGTCAAGGCCACTACTGTTTGGTATTCTCCTTTTGTTCAGGGCTTGTCTCCTTAGGTCAGACATGGCTGTTCCAGCTCATTGCCTTTGTCTCTTTTCTAATGAGCACTGGGGAGTTGTCATTTCTTGTTGATTATCCTATGGCATTCTGGGTCCAATAATGTGAAGGCTTGGAGTGACCTTTTGGGTTGCTTGATGATAGAATCTGTAATATTTTGTGAATATTAAAAAACACATTCTTTATAAGAAAATTTACAAAATGTGGTTACTAAAAAAATTGATTCATAACCACCACCCATCACCACTCAGAACATTTATTGCTGTTAAGTGTTTTAGGGTCTCATTTCCTTCTGCCTGTTGGGTAGGGAGAAATCCATCAAATTGTGCACATTCTCTTTGTTATTATGGTGATGATGATGATGATGATGATTATAACAGTGGTGTTTTTAATGCCCTGCGGAACCCCAGTTTGACCTTGGAATCACTAGAGGGATAAAAGAGGACCTAGCATAGTGCCCTCTCCTACTTCTGTCTTGTACTCTATTTGTTTTACATAGTGGAACTCTTAGGAAGATTTTATTTTAAAAGCTTTCTACCTATGGAAATTTTCCAGACATACACAAAAATAAAGAGAATCATTCAACTTCATCTTGAAACTTCAGCTTTTTTTCAACTTTATTTTTTCTGGAGCATTTTAAAGCAAATCTAAGATGGATTAATAAAACGGTTTACAAACCACTGTTTTACGTCAGCATTTAAAAATTTTCAGTCAAAGTTCAAAACATTAAAAATAATACAGCTGGTACTGGAGGTTCTAAAAAGACATGTAAAGTTTCCTTTGACCCTAGGCCTCACTCCCAAACTATCGCTTATCAGCTTCTCATTATCCTTTTAGACTAAAGCTTAAAAAAATAGGAATAGAACCATACTATATATATTATTTTTCAGTTAATGATTTTTTCAGTTAATAATACACACTGACCATCTTTCCATATCAGCATATAAAACCAAGTAGAACTCTACTCTTTTTTATAGCTGCAATAATATTCACCATATGTCTTTATCATTTTTTTATTTAAAAAAATAGCCTGTTTCCCTTTGAAAGACCTTTACACCACAGTTTTTTTTTTTGTTTTTGTTTTTGTTTTTTTGGTATCATAAGCATTTCAGTAATTTTACTGCATGTATATCTTTAGGTTTTCGTGATTATATCTACAGAATAAATTCCTAGAAGTGCAATTGCTTGGTCAAAGAATATCAGTGTTTTATTATTACACTTGATCTTAACCAAAAGGCCGAGAAGCGATATGGTGTTTTATTATTAATTAATTAAATTATCTGTGTACAGCAAAGTTTAATAATCTCTCCCTTCCAATTCCTCCCTCTCCTCCAAGAAACAAATGTTAACATTTTGTTGCCTGTCATTGCATATTTGTTTTCTTTGTTCATAGGAGGATGTGCAGCCTTACAATGGTGGGGATTTCCCCATTTTTTTTTCCAGTTTCTTTTTTTTTTTTTATTTCATTTCAGCATATTATGGGGGTACAGATGTTTAGGTTACGTATGTTGCCCTTACCGCCCCCCCCACCCCCGAGTCCGAGTTTCAAGCATGTCCATCTCTCGGATGGTGTGCATTGCACTCTTTGTGTATACATATACCGGTCCCCTCCTCCTCCTCCCCCCTCCTCCCTGCCCGACATCCAATAGATGTTATTCTTATATGTACACTTATGTGTTCCCCATTTTTGTAAACAGAGAAAATGGGCTCACTCTAGAAAAATCACTATGCAGCTTCCTTTATTTGCTTTATTTACTTAGCATATATTATAGACATGTCCCCAGATTAGTAAAGTCTGACTCTTTAACCAGTAGTACTTTTATCATCTCTAGATCTTGGAGGTACAGTTTCTTTTTCATTTTTGAAGTATAACATACATATAGAAAAGTACAGAAATCTGAAGTGATTTAAGAATCTTAAGAAGCTCTGATTTATCTCAAAGTGGGCAGTGCTTTATTTTGATAGGTATGGCCAAATTGCTTTCATGGAGGGCGGACCAGTTTATATTCCAGTCATTGCCATAAGCTCTGGATATCATTTTAGAATGTTTAGGGGTTACTTTAAATATATTATTAAAAATAACATATTTGTTCAAAATTAAACCAATAAAAAATGACAAACAGTAACATGATGAATTAAGGTTTTCTACCATCATTTAAAATAATTGCATAATATTCCATTTAATAGATATATTACTTATTTTAAGAAACGTTCCCTTCTACATTAAGACGGCTACCAGTTTTTGAGAATTTTAAGCCATGTTGAGTTGAACATCCTTATAACTAAGTCTTTGAATACTGTGATTATTTTTTTAGGTAAAAATATGCACATTTAAAAAATTTAGGTTGCTAACTTGTAGTTTTAAGAAGCTGGGCCAAATTATAATTCTAAAAGCAGCATATGAGGGATTCCCTTTTCATAAACCCCAGATGACATTAGATATTTTAATTTTGTATTTATTTGCCATTTTGATGGATGAAAATATAAAAATGATATCTTGTTATTTTAATGTACATTTATTTGATTGCTAATGAGATGGAGTATACATATCTATGAATATTTATTGGCCATTTCTATTTCTTATTATATGAATTACCTCTTCATTTCCTTTCTCCATGTTTCTATTGATGGCTTCATTTAAAAAAAATGACTTGTAGGAACTCTAAATATTAAATATATTAACTCTGTCATTTATTGCAAATATTTCCCCCAGTTTGTCATTTGCCCTTCAGTGTTTTTGGTAATGCTTTTGGCCATGATGAAAGTTTTGAAAGAAATGTTTACTTTTTATGTAGTTATACTTATTCCTTTCCTTTAGTATTCTTCTTGTGGTTTATAGTATTATGTTTTGCATTTAAATCTTTCATTTTCTCTGTAATTTATTTTGCTATATGCTGTGAATTAGGGATCCACATTTTTTCTAAATGGCCAATCTGATTTTTGTTCACTATTTACTGATCTAGTGTTTTCCCACTGATTTGAAATCATGTGTGTGTGTTTCGTTTCCTTGTATCCAGTGATGCCCATTCACAGAGAAGTCTCATTCAAGCTTTTGTTCTTCTTTACTTCCCTGTTATCATCATCAGACATCACTCTCTGTAGGCTCATGGTCACAGCTGTATCATGCTGTCTTTTGTATGTAGTTTTAGTTTGAAAGTATCTTGTTAATGATGATATAGACTCTGAACGCTCAGTGCCAAACAGAAAGATTTCTTTTAACATTTCTTTAAAAGAGTGATTTTCTCTATTATTACTATGAATTGACATTGTTTTCATCATTTCTGTGTCATGTTTTCTGAAAACATTTAGGGTGACTTGGTGATCTGAGAATTTGAAGCAGCAGCAGAACAGCAAGTAAATTAATATTTTGAAGAAAGTTTTCATGATAGCACAATGCCTGGCATATAGTACTGCACTCAAGAAATCACATACATTTTCTACTGAAGATAGCCCTTGCTGTGGGAAAATGAAAACTATACCTTGCTTTACTAACAGTTATA
The DNA here is from genome assembly GCA_004363605.1 of Indri indri. Classification (NCBI taxonomy): domain Eukaryota; kingdom Metazoa; phylum Chordata; class Mammalia; order Primates; family Indriidae; genus Indri; species Indri indri. The sequence goes on along the minus strand of RJWJ010005020.1, from coordinate 42,955 downwards.
ATTTATGGTTTCCAAAACAATGTCCTTGATGGATAAAGTTTCACAGTATAATTTGTGGATAGGGAAGTGGGTATGTGGGGTTCAAACCACATTAAAAAATGTTTTTCTACTTTTGAACAAAAATCGTATCATATACTTCATGCTACAGACATTTATTATGGTGCTTGTAAAAATGCTGGTTTTATTTACTTCTATTGATTTATATTTTCTGTTTATGAAAGTAACACTTTTTTATTGCAAAAATTTTAGTGGACAAGAAGAAAGAAATTCATTTCATTTTAGTGTTCTTTTTTTTCTTGACATTTTATTTCTATGTATGTATGCTATATGTATACTTTGTTGTTTTTATAAAGGCTTGTACTCTCTCTATAATGAATTATAACCAATTTTTACATTGAACAATATGGTTCATATTAGTGAACTTAGGTCTACATTTTTAACAGCTGCATTTTCATTGTCTGGGTGTACAATAATTTAATCAGTGTCTTACTCATCGACATTAAGGTAATTGAATTTTACTGTATATTTATGGTTAATACCTTAAGTTATATTATTCATTAGAAAAAATTCCAAGTCAAAGGATACGGACTTTTTTAAGGCCTTTAAAAATGTCTACCAAAAACATTATTCTAATTTTCAATCTCATCAGCAATGTAAGATTGTAATAGAAATAAATGCCCAATATAGAAAACTGGGAAATAGAGGAAAGCACAAAGAATAAATTAAAATCACCCTCCGGTTACTCATTTGGTTTTTCTTTAAGCAACAAATACTTATGATGTTTCTACTATATGCTAGGCATTATTGTAGGATGTGGAGAATACAGAAGTGCACAAAACAGACAAAAAGCTGTGGTGTCTTGGAACCTACATATTAGTGGTGAAAGAAAGTGAGTAAAACAAAGAATGTGTTAAATGGTAATAAATTCTATGGACAGAAATGGGGGTGGGGTGACCCAGGGTTTGAGAAGGGCTTTAGTTTTAAATAGAATGATGAGAGAAAGCCTCCCTGAGAAGATGACATTTGAGCAAAGACCTGAAGGAAATGGGGGCATGGGCTGTGCAGTAATCTAGAGAAAGAGAATCCCAGGTAGAGGGAGCAGCCAGGTGTATAGGCCCAGAGCTGGGAATGTCTGTGGCAAGTTAGAACAGCCACAGCCAGAGGGCTGATGTCTGGCTGCAGTGTGAAATGAGTAAGAGAGTTGTAGGAGATGAATTCAGAGAGGAAAGGAGAGAAGGCAGGACAAATTCTGTAGGGCTTCTAGGCCTTGCTCCACTTTGGCTTTTATTCTGCATGAGGTGGGAAGTCATTAGGGAATTTTTTTACTAGAGGAGTCATCTGACGTTTTAATGGGATGACTCTGGCTGTTGTGTAGACAATGAATGAAGAGGTGGAGGCAGGGAGACCAACTCTAAGATTGACCGGTGTTGTCAGTCAGGGTTCTCTAGAGAAACAGAATCAATAGTGAATAGATAGATATTTTAGAGAACTGGTTCACATGATTGTGGAGGCTAGCAAGTTTGAAGTGTGTAGGGTAGGCTGCTAGCTGGAAACTCAGGTAGGATGTCCCTGTTGCAGTCTTGTGGCAAAATCCATTCTTCTTTGGGAAACCTCACTTTTCATTCTTAAAGCCTTTCGTTGATTCGATGAGACTCACCTACATTATGGAGGGTAAAATGCTTTACTCAAAGTCTGATTGACTCAAAGTCTCATTTACTGATTGTAAATGTTAATCACACCTAAAAAATAACTTAAGAGCAACATCTAGATTAGTGTTTGACCAAATGGCCACTGTAGCCTAGCCAAGTTGACACATAAAATTAACCATCAGATTGGGAAGAGGCCATACTTCGGAGTTAGGGATTCAGAATGGAAACAGAGGCAGTTCATGATGAAATGAAAGAAAAGGTGAGTGTAATGTTAGTAAAAATGATATCAATTTTCTCAAGCCAGTGTCATTTATAACACCAGTATCTAATAAGAATTTAGTCAGAGGTGATTTGGACTTTGGAGCCCTGGTATAGTCAGAAGGTAAAAATATATGTTTCTACTTGCAGTAATGAAATAGTGAGTGCTTCATGGAGAATCATTAGTAAATAGTGCTCATTTTGTGCAAGAACATAAGTAGGTAGGGAACTTACAGTTAATGAACACTTATGTGCCTAGACACGTTACTAAGCTCTTTCTCATACCTTTCTTAATCTTCTGAACAACTTTATAAACTAGAGGCTATTATGTCTGTTTTATATGTGAGGAAATTGAGACTCCTGGGGGAAAGCTTGTGACTTGCCTAAGGGTACACACCCACTATGAGGTGAAGCCGGGATTCAAACCTGGTCTCTCTAGTTCTGATATACCTTACTGCCTCTTAAAGTAGAAACTACTTTCATAGGGATGATAGTTATGTTTTAAGTTGTAAATAGACTTTTCTTAATCTTAGGGCAATTTTGCAATGGGAATACTGTTTATGTTATTATATTATTCTAGGGGCTTGCATGATCAAATATCTCCTTTTCAGAGAGACCTTCTCTGACCATCTAATCTAAAATAGCTTCCCATTTTCCACTGTTCTTTTAACATTTGCTTTTCACCCCAAATTAAGTAACATAAAAGATTTTTACAAGGACTCTAATAAGTGACTCTCGGTTTTCTAAAGTGTAATAGAAAACCTGCTTTATTTTTTCTTCATAGCACTTAGCACTATCTAAAATTATATTCCATGTTTGTTTTTTTCCTCCTGTTTTCTTTTCCTCTTACCAGAATCCAAGTGCCATGATAAAAAGGGCCATGTCTTGTTCACTGGTAAACATACCTGATTTTAGCATAGTTCCTGACAGGTAGTAGGTGCTTAGTAATTATTTATTGAATGAACAATAAGCATAATAAACTGGAATGTGGAGGAAAGGCTTTGTTAGGATTATATGGTATAGCATTATTTCCTGCCATACTCAGGGCTACGTTGGATTTCATCCTTTGAATTCTGTGAATCTAAATATTCCTGTAAGTTGAAAGATTATCTTGAAAACAATTGATTTTGCTTGTTCTATTTTGTTTTGCTTAAAAAGTACTCTTTTTGGATTATAAAATTAATAGGTACTATATACTGTAGAATGTTGGGGTAAAAGTGGAAAGAAAAATGAGAAGTAATCTGCAATTTAAAGAGTGCCATTAATATTTTGGCATATTTTAGCTTTTAATCTATACATATGTTTTACACAATTGGGTATATTTTGTATATATAATTTTATATGCTTTATTTTACTTTTAATGCTTTGTACATTTACTCCATAGGATGATTATGTCAAAGTGTTTGTATAATTGATCATAACATAATTTGAGATTACCATATGATTCACTTCGTGAACATTCCGTAATTTGTCATTTCTTTGGATGTTTAGACTCTTCATTCTTAATTATTAAAAAAACTAATCACTATCTTTGTATATAAATCTTTGCCTTCATTTTGAATTACTTAGGATATATTTCTAGGTGATATATTGTGTGTATCCTGTCAGGTCATTTTCCAGAGGGTTTACGTCTCATTGTGCCTTCACTAGGATTGAATATTATTAGTTTGAAAAGGTTTAACAAGCCTATTGCTCTGTGAGATTGACTAGCATGCTCTAAGTAAGCTACTAAACCTCTTTACCAGTAGCAATTCTTCACTCTCAGCAGTTTGAATATATGTCGAGGCAGCTAAGGCATGCCTCCTGGAAGAAAGTCTACTACAGCTGGATGTGCTTGGCCAAGAAAAAGAACTCCAGAGACATTTTCCAACACATAACAACTGTGCCAGCCCATGCCTTCCTATCGAATTGCCTGGGTGCTATGACTATAGTTCAAAATTAAGATCATTCAGTTAGAATGGGATTACTTACAAAATACTTAAGGAAACAGAATCACTCATTCATTTTATACATATTTACCTACTATGGGTATAAGTATCTACTATGTCCCATATCCCATGTTATATGCGAATAACAAGTTGACAATCTTTGTAGGCAGATCGCATATAAACACTCTCTGCCCTAATATAAGGAAGTTTCTTCTCTTCAGAAAACCAAGAGTCACCTACTGGAGTCTTTATAAAATCTTTTATGTTATAGGTTGCTGTTTAGTTACTTAATTTGGAGTAAAAACCAAATGTTAAAATCCTTCATCTTTAAGACAATAGGAAATGAAACATTGAGGATTAAAGTAACTGTAGCCATGATGGTAGATAGGAAGAAACTATCATGTTATCAATTTCAAAGAAAAAAGACTTTGCCAAAAGAAACGTTGCTCAAGGGCATCTGTTGGAATTCACAGAAAAGGACTAGTAGTGGATGGCTTGGGGAAGGCACATGAACCTGTAGTCAATACTAGCTTGAGATATTTATTGTCATCTGACAGTGGTGATTTAAAAAAAGGGGGGCGGGTAACAAGATTTCAGCACATTTATTCCTGGGGATGTGAGCTCACTATTAGAAGTGTTAGATATGTAAACAAGCCATTGAAAGATTGCTTTTTATTTATTTTCAGATAATCTCAAATTTATAGGAAAGTTACAAGTAACAATACAAAGAACTTTTTGTTTCCCAAACAATTTGAAAGTAAAGCTGACTGAAGGCTTCTGTCATGCTAGAGTATTTTAGTGTGTATTTCCTACAAAGAAGGATGTCCTACATAATCATAATACAAGAATCAAATCAGTAAATTAACACTGGTATAGATTACTGCCATCTAATCATCAGCCCTTGGTTAAGTTTCGTCAGAGGTCCCCATAATGTCCTTTATAGCAGAGCTGTCCAGTTTGGAATGATGCATTGCCTTTAGTTGTCATACCTCTTTAGTTTCTTTCAGTTTTGGACAGTTTTTCGTCTTTGCTAGACCTTCATGACCTTGATACTTCTAAAGATAACAAATTGGTTATTTTGAAGTATGCCTGTCAGTTTAGGTTTGTCTTTTGTTTTCTTGTGATTAGATTTAGGCTATTCATCTTTGCTAGGAATATCACAGAAGTGATTGCTGTGTTCATCTCATTGCATCCTATTAGGTGATATATGATTTTGATTTGTCTCATTAAGAATGATGATTACTCCGATCACATGACTAAGTTAATGTCTAAGTCGTCTTCACTGTAAAGTTATTTTTTTTCTTTTGTAATTAACTATTGTGTGGTGAGGTTCTTTGAAATTATTAATATATAAATGTCCTATTTTCATCAGATTTTGAAGTTTTCATTTATTGTGTAAGTATGGACTTGTGTTTTCCAGTTTTATTCAGTAGGTTATAATCTTTTATTATCATTATTTATTTTGATGGTCAGATTGTTCAAAGTTTGGCCAATGAGTGCCCTTTCAAGTCAGGTTCTTTATCCTTTTGATCTGTCCTCATAATTGCTTAAGCACTTCCTAACTTTCTGCTGCAACATGTTCCAGGCTTGTCTTGTATTTTCCCATACTCAGCCTCAGAATCAGCCATTTCTCCAGAGGAATGCTTGTTCCTTTTAGTGAAGAATGCTGTTAGATCTGGGTGGCAAGTGTGTTTAGTGCTATTAGAATGTCATTGCTTCCATGCCCTCTCAGCCAACCGTGTCAGTGTGAACCATGAATTCATGTTGATACTTCCAGTTCTAGTTCCGTCACACGGATTTCATTTGAGCTTTCCATAAGGTAACCCTTTTCATATTTACAACTACCTTCTCTAACAATGGGAAACCTAGCTGCTGTTTTTCACAATGTATTTACTCACTTGCTCAGTCCTAGGATGCATAGTAAGTAGTTTTAGAATTACAGTTGGCCTTCCACATTCCTGGATTCAACCAACCTCAGGTCGAAAATATTTGGGGAAAAAAATAATAAAAAATAATACAAGTAAAAATATAGTAGAACAACTATCTACATAGCTTTTACATTGTATTAGGTATTATAAGTAATCTAGAGATTTAAAGTATGCAGGAGAATGTGTTTAGATTATATGCAAATACTATGCCATTTTATGTAAGGAACTTGAGCATCCAGGGATTTTGGTATCTGAGAGGAAAGGATGTGTGTGTCTTGGAACCAATCCCCGTAAGGATACTGAGGGACAACTGTACTCACTAACATCACTGAAAATTAATGTGTTAACCATACTGGAAAGTTTTTTACAGTTTAAAAAAATCTTGTTTGTAGTTCAACTACTGAGTTCAAGAGTCACTTGGGTTAATTTTTTCATTCTACCATTAAATGTGATTATGCTATTTATTTGAAATATGTTAGGTTCATTTGTTTCTGATATTTCATCTGTCTCCCAATCTTTGTTGATTTTATTTTTTAATTTGAGTATACAAAGCATTTAATATAGTTCTGAGTCAAAACAACACAAAAAAGTGTACTCAGAATTGTAAGTAATTTCTCATCCTTTCATTTCTCAATTTTTCTGTCTTATTTCCAGTCCCCCATCCTTTCCATCCTATTCCCACTGGGTAACTAATCTCATTAGTTTCTGATTTATCCTTCTTGGGTTTCTTTATGCACTGATGAAAAGGTACATGTATGTATATTTTCTTATTTTTGCTTATTTTTTTACACAAAAGGTAGTGTACAATATATACTCTTTTGCACTTTGCTTTTTCACCTAAAAATGTATCCTGAAAATTATTCTGTATCAGTCTATGGAGCCCATCCTTATTCTTGCTTATGGCTGCATAGTACTCTTTTGTGTTCCTATGCCATAGTTTATTAAACCAATATCTTATGTACGTGCATATAGGTTGTTTCCAATTATTTTTTTGAAATTGCAAACAGTGCTTTCATGACTAATGTTGTACATATGCATTTTCATATTGTTATTAATATATCTTCAGAGAAAAAAAGTGCTGGATTAAAAGGTAAATGCTGTTTTGTTAAATATTGCCAAATTCTCCTCCAAAAGTGTTGTACACATTTGCTTTCCCACCAGAAATATATGAGAGGGCCTATTTCCTCACTGCTTCATTGACAGAGTGTGTTGGCATACTTTTGCATATTTGCCAGTATATTAGGTGAGAAATGTGTAGCTTTAATTTGCATTTCTTTAATTATGAGTAAGTCTGAATACCTTTTCTTATCTAACATCATGTTTATATCATTAGAAAAATCTATTCTTGTCTTTCCCCCATTTTGCTGTTGGGATTTGGGTATTTTTTATCCCCTTCAGTTTAAACGGAATTTTTAGGGTCTTAGTCCTTTTATCCGTAACATGTGTTGCAAATACTTTTTTCCTTTTGACTTATTTGTGGTGTTATTTATTTATTTATTCATTTTCCTTTTGACTTATTTGTGGTGTTATTTATTTATTTATTTTTTGAGACAGCATCTTGCTCCGTCGCCCTGGGTAGAGGGCAGTGGTGTCATCTTAGCTCACTGCAACCTCCAACTCCTGGGCTCAAGCAATTCTCCTGCCTCAGCCTCCCGAGTAGCTGGGACTGAGGTGTGTGCCAGGATGCCCAGATAATTTTTCTATTTTTAGTAGAGGCGGATCTCGCTCTTGCTCAGGCTGATCCTTAACTCCAGAGCTCATGCAATTCTCCCACGTCAGCCTCCCAGAGTGCCAGGTTTACAGGTGTGAACCACTGTGCCCAGCCTATGGTGTTAAAAAAAAAAAAAGCTATGCAAGGTTTAAAATTTTTATCTAGTCAAATTTTTCTATTTCTGCTTTTGGATTTTGAGTCATAGTTAAAACAACCTTTCCGTATACCTAGATTTCAAAATAATTTCCCCATGCTTTTTTCCATTACTTAACAGTTTTACTTTTTAAAGTTTTGGTCTATTTGGGTCTATTCATGTGCATTCTATGAAGTATGGGTCTAATTTTTTCTTTATCCAAATTGCTAACCAGTTGTCCCAACATCACTTACTAAAAAGTTCCCTAGTGACTTGAGATGCTACTTTTATCACGTGCTAAATTTTCGTATGTACTTGGGTCTGTTTCCCGACTTTCTATTCCATTAGACCAGAATTCTGTAAACTGTGGCCTGCAGGCCAAATCTAGCCCAGTTTTTGTAACTAGTTACGGTGGAGCACAGCCATACTCGTTCACTTACATATCGTCTATGGCTGCTGTCATGCTAGAACAGAAGAGTCGAGTAGTTGTGACAGAGACTATGAGGCCTGCAAAGTTTAAAATATTTGCTATCTGACCCTTTACTGAAAAAGTTTGCTGACCCCTACGCTGGAGTAATTGTATATTCATATGCCATAAAATACCTTACTTTTAATTACAGAGGCTTATAGTATATTTTACTGTCTGATAAGACTAATCCCCCACATTCCACAATAGCTTTTCTTTTTCCATGATTTTTACTGAGTACTCCAAAAAGTTTTTCCATATGAACTTGAGTATCAACTTGTCTAGTTCTGTAAAGAAGCTTTTTGTGTGATTATTAGGGACGTTTTAAACTTACAAACTTGGAAGAACTGTCATCTTTATAATGTTGAGTTGTCTTATCTAACAAGTTATGACGAGTAGAGAAACCTGTCAAAGGACTGATCCAAAAAAGTGCATCAGACTGGCTGGGCGTGGTGACTCACGCATGTGATCCTAGCAGTCTGGGAGGCTAAGACGGGAGGATTGCATGAGGCCAGGAGTTCTGAGACCAGCCTGAGGTAGAGTGAGACCCTGTCTCTACAAAAAAATAGAAAAAAATAGCTGAGTGTGGTGGCGTGCACCTGTAGTCTCAGCTACTCAGGGGGCTGAGACAAGAGGATTGCTTGAGCCCAGGAGTTCGAGGTTGCAGAGAGCTATGATGATGCTATTGTACTTTAGCCCGGGCAACAGAGCAAAACTCTGCCTTAAAAAAAAGAAGGAAGGAAGGAAGGGAGGAAGGGAGGGAGGGAGGGAAGGGAGGAAGGGAGGAAGAAGGAAGGAGAAAAAAAGCTTCAGAGCAACATGGATGGTTTCATAGGGAATTTATGGTCAGAAACCATAAATTGTTCCATACCACTGATTGAGGGAAAATTTATTTGGGATATTATTTCTAGTTTTATTATCTTTTTAAAAATTTTAATGTTTTATTTTTTTATACAGCCCTGTAAATCTTCAAAGTTTTATTATCTTTTGATTATATTATTTTCTGATTTTTCTCCTTTATAGAACTTAATTCTTTGTGGTCTAATATATGATCAGTTTTCATAAATTTTTTTACGTATGCTTCAAAAGCAGATGTAGTCTGTATTAATAGGGTGTAAGGTTTCACATCTCCCTGTAAATTCTGCCTACCTTCTTATGTTTATTTTTCTAAATTTTTATTTTATGTTTTTTCGAGCTATTTTGTACTCAGAGTAGTCTGTGTAGTGTACTTTTATCCATGTCTCTTTGTATTTTTTTTGGTTTCTTTCTTTTCATGATGTGTTTTTTTTGCTTTTATTTTTGAAATTTCTTTTTAAAGTTAGAAAGGTTTGTATTTTTTTACTTTTTACTTACAATTTTTGGAATGCTTCTAGTTCTGTTTTTTAATCCAACATTTTATTAACAAGTTTATCAATTTTTAATAGTATTTTTTAACTCCCATCCTATTGCTGGTAAAACAATCAGAGCTTGTTCTTTCCTTTTCCTTATTTCTTCTTCCATTTTTAAAGTTGCATTATTTTTACTTTGTCAGAATGTGACGTGTTATTCTTTCACTGTTGTCTTCAACTTTGTTTTAGTCTTGGGTCCATAATTAATTATTTTAAATGCTTACTATTAATCATTAATCTTTTTGGTTAAATTTTCCAAGTCATCTGTCAATTACTCAGGAAAATCTTTGCTTTACCCTTTATTTTCTAAAATTTTTGGAAAATGCTGCTCCACTGATGCCTTGCTTGGTATGTTGTTTCAAGAAGTTTGATGCCAGTCTAATTAATGCTCTTTTAATTAAAACATTTTTGGGGTGGGTACTAAAAATGTTTTCTTTATCTTTAAAGTCTAATGATTTTCTTAGGATATCTCTTGGAGTTTATTGCTGTGGGCCAATTTTCCCTAATACCTGGAGACCCTTTCAATATGCAGTTCAGTTTTTTTTTTTGTTTTTTTTTGAGACAGAGTCTCACTCTGTTGCCTGGGGTAGAGTGCAGTTCAGTTTTCCTTTTTCTCCTGGAAATTTTTTTGAATTATAGTTTTCCCCCATTTTAAATAATAGCTTTATTGAGTTATAATTCACATATCATACAGTTTACCCAATTAAAGTGTACAATTCAGTGATTTTTTGTTATATTCACAGAGTTGTATAATCATGTAGTCATCAACAACAATCAATTTAGAACATTTTCATTACCCCAGAAACAAACACTGTACCCTTAACCTATCATTCCCTATTTCTTTCACCCACCACACCTTAGGCACCACTTGGATCCTCACTTTACGTGTTATTTCTGTTGCATTATTTTATTATTATTTTTTTTCTTTATAAACTCTACTTATATATAGGTTGGATCTCCTTTGTCTTCCATTTCAACTTCTTTCTCTCTGTCCCATTTTGCTTCTTTACCTCATTTTCATTCTCTTGGTTATTTTCTTGCTTTGCTTTCATGTTTCTCAATCATTTTCAAATTTAAAAAATTTTCACCCTTTTTTTGGTATTGTACTTAATCTCATTTGTTAAAATTTTGTTTTTATTTCTTTTCTGAATTAAGTCAATTCATGTTTTATTTCTTTCTGATTTTGGTCCATTTCTATTTCTAAATTTTGTATTTCTGATTCAAAAATAACATCAAATCCTTGTTTGAGCATATTTAATTCAGTTCTGAGTAATTCTTTTCAACCAGGTTCCTTAAGAATAGTATGCTGTAATGCTTGCACTAAGGCATAAAGGCATACATCATAAATAATGAATTAACTTCTCTCATACATAAGTAGAATGGTACTATCTATGTACCATCCTTAGGAAAATTAAGAAAATAGTCACCAAAATTACTTTCATCAGGGCCTAATTATCTCATAGAACCCCAGTTAAGAAAGACTTGTTTGGCTGTTGTTTTAGTTTTCTTTTTTTGTTTGTTGTATTATTTTCTTTGCTTTCTCTCTCTCTCATTTCATGTGTAGGACTTTCATTAGCTTTTCTGTTTTTCTTTTCTTTTTTTTTTTTTTTTAAATAGATGAAGATTGCTTGTGTCATTACATTTTTGGGGGATAGTGCTGGCAGTTTGAGGTAGTTTAAGTTGAGGAGATTCCTAATTTAAGAGCATCCTTTGCCGATGTATAGTTTCTTTACTGGATGCCTTTTTCCGCCCCCCTGGGTAAGCAGGAGATGGTGGGAGGAAGGGATTTGCATCCTTTGAATGTTTTTAAAAATTCTTTTCTCTTGCAGGATCCTAAAATGATTCCTCCTGCAATTTCTTTTTCCCTTAATTGTATAGTTTTCAAAATATTCCTCACCTTTCCTTTTCTTTTTTAAGAAAATTAATAAACTTCATTTTATAAAGCAGTTTTAAGTTCCCAGTAAATTGAGCTGATAGTAGTGAGGATTCCCAAACACCCTCTGTCCCCATACATTGCAGGGTCTCCTGTACAATGGAACATCCCACACCAAAGGGTACATTTGATGCAATGGATGAACTACATTGACACATCATTGTTATGACTTACAATGTGGAGCATCTTTTCATATGCTTATTTGCCATCTGTATATTTTCTTTGGTGAAGTGTCTGTTAAGTTTGGCCCATTTTTTAAATTGTTTTTTGTTTTCTTATTGAGTTTTAAGAATTGTTTCTGTATTTTGGATAATAGTTCTTTGTCCAAATATGACTTTTGCAAATCTTTTCTCTCAGTCTGTGACTTGTTTTTTCATTCTCTTAATGGTGTTTCACAAAGCAGAAATTTTTAATTTTGATGACGTTCAGTTTATCAATTCTTTCTTCCTTGGATTGTGCCTTTGGTGTTGTATCTAAAAAGTCATCAACAAACCTAAGATCATCTAGGTTTTCTCTTATGTTATCTTCTATGAGTTTTATAGTTTTGCGTTATACATTGACGTCTGTAATTTATTTTGAGTTAATTTTTGTGAAATGTGTAAGGTTTGTGTCTAGATTCATATTTATTTATTTACTTAGCCTATATGTGTCTATTTGTTGAAGAGACTGTCTTTTCTCCATTGAATTGCCTTTGCTCTATTGTTAAAGATAAATTGACCATATTTATGTGGGTCTAGTTCTGGGCTTTCCATTCTGTTCATTGACCTGTTTGTCTCTTCTTTTGCCAATACCACTGTCTTGATTACTGTAGTTTTATAGTAAATCTTAAAATTAGGTAGTGAAAAGTTTTTCAGTTTTGTTCTTCTCCTTCAATTGTGTTGGCTATTCTGGGTCTTTTGCCTCTCCCTGTAGCATCCTTGAGAGTCGTTTCGTCAGTGTCCACAAAATAACTTGCTGGATTTTGATTGGGATTGCATTGAATTTATGGATCAACTTGAGAACAACTGAGGCCTTGACAATATTGAGTCTTCTATCCATGAACAGAGAATATCTCTCCCTTTATATAGTTCTTAGATTCTTTCATCAGAGTTTTGTAGTTTTCCTCATGTAGATCTTATGCATATTTTGTTAGAGTTATACTTATTTCTTTCTTAAGTATTTAGGGGTTAATATAAATGGCAATGTGTTTTTAAGTTCACATTTCATTTGTTCGTTACTGGTATATAGGAGAGTGATTGACTTTTGTGTATTAACTTTGTATCCTGCAAACTTGTGAGTTATTTCTTAGTTACAGGAATTTTTTTGTTGATTCTTTTATTTAGCTTTTTTACGTAGACAATCATGTCATCTGCGGACCAAACCAGTTTTATTTTTTCCTTCCAAATCTGTATACTATTTTTTCTCTTTCTTGTCTTCCTGCATTAGCTAGAACTTCTAGTACAGTGTTGAAAAGCAGTGGTGAGGAGGAACATCCTTACCTTGTTCCTGATATTAGTGGGAAATCTTTGATCCAACTTTGTTCCTGTGTTTCAAGATTGTTTTGGCTATTAAGAGTGCCTGGAATTTCTAATGAATTTTAGGGTGGATTTTTATATTTCTGCAAAACATAGAGATTTTGAAAGGGATTGCTTTATATCTGTAGATTGCTTTGGGTAGTACTCCCATCTTAATATTAAACCTTGCAATCCCATGGACATGGAGTATCTTTCCTATTATTTATTTCTTTAGTTTTGTTTCAGTAACATTTTGTTAGTCAATCATATTTTACAGAAATTAAAAAATGAGAAGAAATTAATGTATACACACTGTTATTTTTACTATTTTTCTCTTTATTCTCTTCATTTATTTCTCCATTCCTTTACAAGACACAAGTTTTCTTCTGTTTCATTTTCCTTCTGCCTGAAATGTTCCTTTAACATTTCTTGTAGTGGATGTCTGAGGACTAGATTAGTGTGGAGTACAGGAGGCCAAGTGAATGAAGTATATTCAGGAGGAAGTGCTCAGTGTCACTGATAGGCCAACAAATATGAGAAATGAAAATTGACCCTTAGATTTAATAACTTATAATACAAAATCTATTCTGATGAAAATAAATGATTATTAGCAAGGAATTAGCAAATGAAATTCAGTTTAGCTATCTGTTTATTGAATACATATTCTTTTGGATCTCATGGATTTCTAGGAATTTGGTGAAGAGGTAATTATCAAAGTAGGCATGAAGGTTCATTGACATATTGTGTTTAATAGTAAAAATATAATGCCCATTGAATTGTGTAAGCAAATTATGGGATGAAGTAAACTGTAACCATTAAAAACGAAAATGTAGATCTACAGTGACAGAAAGATGTGCATAACACATGGAAAAAAGCAGTTACTGAAGAGCATGTTTTAAATAATTTTCACATACACACGCACACACAAGTTTTCAATCTGTGTGCCGAAATGGTACAGTGGTTATCTCAGGGTGGCAGTATTTGGGTTGATTGTTTTTTTCTTTTTTAAGAAACTTGATTTGTATATTTTCATTTTTGATATGCCTGTTTAAGTCTTTTGCCCATTTTAAAAATTGTGTTTATATGTGATTGTGATTTTTCCTTGATTTGAAGTGAGTTTGAAAAAAATATTCTGGATGTATTAGTCTTTTCCCACTCTGTGGGCTGCCTTTTTTCATTTACATTTAATTCCCTTTAAAAAATTGACATATTATGCATATCATAAAATTAAAGCATTCCATGTGTGCAATTCAATGATGTATCTTCACCATAAATCAGTTTAGAACAGGAGGGAGATGATATGGTGATGTGAGTGATGGGGAGCTTCTGTAAATACAGATGATGAGGCTCGCTTGCCTGCTGCTCGCCTCCTCCTGTGTAGCCTGGTTCCTAACAGGCCAGAGATCACTTTTCCTTGCTGTTATAAAGAGATATATACACTTCAAGGAAAATTTAGATGGGATATGTAAACAACAAGAAAATAAAAATTACAGAGATAGTATTGTAAGCATTTTAACGTGCAGTTGCTTTCCTAAATAAATACTTAAATAAATTAAATTTTATTTGTAAGGATGAGATCATACAGGCATATTTTGACCTGTTTTTTTCTCCACTTAAAATAGTTTAGACCTTTCTCCATGTCACTATTCTTCTAAATAGTGTTTCATTAACTGTAGATGGTTGTGTACAACCTTCACAATTTTGACATGTCTGCATACCATTTGTTCTTTTGCTTACTTCACATATTTTAAAAATCTGTGGGAACCGTATATTACTGCATGACTGGAAAATCAATGACACCAGCATAGGTTACTGTAAAAATAAATGCCATGAAAACAAAACCCATATGAAATTCTAACTAGATACAATTTTTTAAAACAGAAAACTGAACAGACAATCAGCTGTTTTTGTTAAAAACAGACAATTGCAAGTATTAGAGAGATGCAAAAATATAGTTTGAAAGAGTTAAAATTGAAAGAAAACTGAAAAGGTAGTAACTTTTGCACCATGGAATTTATTGTATTCCACTCCCTTAACCAGGGGTTTTCAGGTGTTTTCACAGTAAGAAATAAAATTTACATTTAGACCTAGTATACATAAGCATGTGTATTCATGTGTGTGTGAGTATAATTTATATGTGCATGTATATGTATTCATTCAGAAAAAGCACTGCCATTTTTAATTGTAAGATACCCTTGATCATTAAGAAACATCTCTAGGCCAGGCGCGGTGGCTCACGCCTGTAATCCTTGCACTCTGGGAGGCCGAGGCGGGCGGATCGTCCTGAGCTCAGGAGTTCCAGACCAGCCTGAACAAGAGCGAGACCCCGTCTCTACCAAAAATAGAAAGAAATTAATTGGACAGCTAAAAATATATATAGAAAAAATTATCCGGGCATGGTGGCGCATGCCTGTAGTCCCAGCTACTCAGGAGGCTGAGACAGTAGGATTGCTTGAGCCCAGGAGTTCGAGGTTGCTGTGAGCTAGGCTGATGCCATGGCACTCGCCCCAGGCAAGAGAGTGAAACTCTGTCTCAAAAAAAAAAAAAAAAAAAAAAAAGAAACATCTCTAATTCAGAGATGTTAATATGTGAAAAAATGCATCTTAGAACTAATGAAACATTTAGAACTAATGAAACCTAAATGTCTACCAGCAATTGAATGAGGTATACAATATGTTCTAGTCTTTCTGTTTTAGTTTTTAAAAAAATGCTGGTTATCCCTTAAATTGATATTGTAAACTATAATGGATTGCAGCCTCCAATTTGAGAAACATGAACTTAAAATTTAAAAATATGAATCCGAAACCCTACTTTATTTAAAAAATCAGTAAAGATGAATTTTAAATGTAAATGTACAAAGTAAAATAAAACTTTTAGGCTATTACATGGGAGAATATACTGCGGATCTCAACACCTGGGCCATGGACTGGTACTGGCCTGTGGCCTGTTAGGAACCAGCCACACAGTGGGAGTTAAGTGAGTGAAGCTTAATCTGTATTTACAGCCACTCACATCACCACCTCGGCCCTGCTACCCCCACTGCCACCCCCACCCCGGTCCATGGAAAAATTATCTTCCATGAAACCAGTCCCTGGTGCTAAAAAGGTTGGGGCCCGCTGCTTTATGACCTTAGAAGAAACATTTCTTGAGCAAGCACAGAAAAGCACAAATTATTTAAAGGAAAAAATTAAAAATTAAACTACATTAAAATTTATAACTCTATTTATCAAAAGACACCATTATGAGAATGAAAAGTTGAGCCACAAGTTGAGAGAAGACCTTTGTAATAAATATATTTGCAAAAGGGCTCCATTCTAGAAAATGTAAGGATTTTCTGGATATCAGTAAGTCAAAGTCTGTAGTAATTAAAAATTGGTTAAAAGCTTTGAAATCCAAATGGCTAATAAATTTATGAAAAGGCACTCAACATCATTAGTTATCAGGAAAATGCAGAATAAAGCCATAGAGAGATACTACTATACGCCTTGCAGAAAGTTAGCGTTAAAACAAACAAAACAAAAAAAATGAAAACTCTTACCTGATAACTCATACCTGGTATGTACAGGTTCTGCATCAGAGGATTCAGCCAGCACAGTTGAAAATATTTTTTAAAAACAATAAAAAATACATACATTTAAAAAAATATAACAGCTATTCATATAGCATTTACATTGTATTGTGATTTATTTAGTCAAATCTAAATTCTTTTGTTTGGTGACATCATGCTTTTTCCCTATTTCATGAGTTTTTAAATATTCTTCTATGTTTCCTTTTAATAGTTTATGGTTTTATTTTTTCATGCTTGATTCTTTTTATCCACAGTGTATTTTGGCATGTGTTATAAGATAGCGTTTGACTTTTATTTTTAATATTCTGTATCCTTTTCCCACCAATTTGAAGTTCTAACTTTGTCATACACAAATTCATAAGTGTATTTGTTTCTGGACTTTCTCTTCTGTTTCAATGATTTCACTTTGTGAGGACCATACTACTTTAATTAGTGTAGCTTTTAAGAAAAATGCTGCTGTCTAATAATATGGTTGCTTCTCTCTCTTAAAAAATAATTGGTGATGACGAAAGGAAGAAAAACATTCTACATTCATTCTTCGAGGTATTTTTAGTATCATCTTTTGTCATATAATGTCAATAACAACAAAATGCTTGTTAGAAATTTAAGTGGAGTTAGTTTAGATTAATTAGAAGAAAACTTACTACATTGTAATACTTATGTAACAACAATTTTAACCAAACTCCCAATGGATTTAACATTTTTTTAGTAGTTTGTATTTTTATTACATTGTAGAAAGAAAACAACTGGTGTATTTCTGTATTTACGTATTTGTGTGGAAGGAGGAGGAGGTTTCTAATAGAGCTGTTTAGCGGGGGTCAGGTCAATGTGTGCACACATGGCCTTCTTCCTTCTGAGTTGCCAGGTGAGTGTGAGAGAGAGGGACTGCTCTTTTGGACAAGCTTGTCTTTTCTTTTTCAAAATGAACACTTCTAGTTTTTCAGTGATTTTAATTCCCAGCAATGTGTTGGTAAGATTTAGGTTTAAGGGGCCTAGATGTGGTTAACAATAACAACAAAAAGGTGTTTGGTTTGCCTTCGCCAGTCACTGTTCTATGTATTTGTCTTTGGAATTTATGGCAAGTAGTAATTGGCAGAATAGATGTAGATTTTTCTGCTTGGCCTAGTCTTAAACATATAACAGTCTCTTTATGATTTCTAACTGTATTTGAGATTTCTTCTGTGGCATAGGATGCTATATCAGTTTTTTTAAAAATGCTCCGCGGGAAATTGAAAATAATGTATAGTCTCTTAAAGGATAGAAATTTGAGATCTTATCTATTAATAATAGTCAGTCAAACTGCTGCTGCTTTTTTTTTTTTTTTTTTTTTTTGGTCTACTTCATCCATCAAAGATGGAAAGACTTTTGAAAAATAAAAAATATTTCCAACTTTTTTCCTTGATGTACTCTGTGAAATTCTATTCGTATATAGAAGCACATATTATCCTCTTTATAAATTTTTTTTTCAGAGCTTTTGAAAAATTCTTTGTTGTTCAGTGGTTTCCCTTGAATATTGCTCTCCTTGCAATAATGACCCTTTGCTTTCCTTTTAATTTGAAAATTTCTGCTATGTTTTTGCTCATTTCTTTTAGCATTTTTGTGTGAATTTGATATTATACTTACCCTTGTGGGCAGGGGAATTCCTGAATTCAGCTTTGTTTTATTAAAACATGCTGCTTGCAGCACATTAATTGATTTCGTGGGCTACAATCAGCAGTTGGAAAACACCTGAGACGTATTTTTCTGTGTGGAAAGTACATTGACTTCTGAGTAGAACAGACGTAGGTCTGAATCCCGCATCTCTCATTTACTAGCAGTGTGACTCTTAACCAGTTACTTGCTGCAAAATTTGCAGCATTTTTAAACTAGGAAATTGATTCATCTTATATAACTCTCTAACATGGGGAATTTTCCAAGTGAAATATTCTATGTTAGTTGGTGGAACCTACTGGCAAAGATATATCACTACTCAGAGCCAGCTGTGCCTATATACAAACTAAAAGAAAATGAAGGCTAGAGCATTGCATCTAGCCTACCACTTCTATTGATTGGCCTGACACTGAGAAAGCGAAATGTGTAAAAGAGATTCCAGGATTAGTGATATGCTACAAAGAAACAAGGAATTCTAGGTGGTAGCTGAGATTTCATAGCCGATGCAATATTGCTATACTAAATTATGCAGCTGATGAAAAATCTTCCTCTACAAATTTTCAATTCACGATACTGTGAGACTTTTAAAAAAAGATGGTGTAGTGGGGTGTACTTTCCCAAGTTTTGTTTGGGTTTAAATAGTTTAAGGAAAGCAGTTTAAGGAAACAGTTTAAGGAAAGTAATTTACATCTGGGTTACCTAGAATGCTACCTAGAATGCATTTGTTTACTAAGGTGAGGCGTTTTTGCCATTAACAGCCTGGGGTAGCAGTGTTAATGAAAATGCAGAGCTAAAATGGAAAGTTACTTTTGCTAAGCTGTTTACCATATTCAAAGACCACACTACATGTATTTTCAGGTTTGTTTTTTTTTTTTAACAACAGTGTGGAATTTGATTATTCTTCTATCCCCTTTCATTAGACACATTTGTGATCAGTGGTATAAAATTTCCAAATCTGACTCTGAGGGTAATGGAGATCTGATTTGAAATGACCAACCAACCAAACCAATTGTCCTTAGTGTAGAAATTTATGCTATCAGTTATGCTCAGAAACCTCTTTGTGAAGACAGGGCAACCACTTGTGCCTGTCTGTGTTTTCCTTTGCAGTGATGGAAAAAGTGTCTTTAAAATGAGATTGGGATTTTCATTATGCTGCAAAAAGCTATAGTGTATATGTAGTCTAACTGGGGGTGGAGGGTGGGGAGCATCATATAGGTAGAAAGAGTCTAGGTTTGAATCCTGGTACTTATTTGATGTATAACCCCAGGAAGTTTGCATAACATTTCCAAGCCATGGTTCCCACAATCTGTAAAATAGGATATGTGTATTACCATGTAGGGTCATTGTAAGGGTTAGAGATAATTTATATAAAGTTTCTAACACAATGCCTGGCTATCATAGGTAGTCATTAAATAGGAATTATTGTTATTTTTATTACTCTGTGGAGCTGTTAGATAACGTATATAGTTGATCATATTTTTGATATATAGTTATTGACTGTTTTCATAAATTTTACTTAAAAAACTATCCAGGAATAGACATTAGTTTAGTGGTATTTGGTTGTTGTGAAATAACACATACTGGGATGGAGTCTGTCAGTGCAGCTTCCTTACTTAGGTTGGTGCTACCACGTGGACTAATCGCTTTGCCATAGCAGTGATTTTTGAGCACAGACATAGATCAAAATTACTTGGAGAATGTAAAAGAACAAAAAAGGAAAAAAAAAGAAATACATAATGCCTAAGCTCCATCCACTCCATGGTCAGCTGTACGTAAGGATTCATATTATTTATAGCCCTCATCCACACCCCCCAAGTGCATGGACCTTTAGTAAAGAACCCTCGATATCATGGTTGTTTTCCAGCTATGAATTTAGTGGCAAGTAGGACATACCCCTAAATTTAGATATTAACATACTCTATGAATTACTTGGCCATGGTAAGATCTAGCTGTATGTGAAAAGCATCACATATTGTCACGGGAGCCAAGGAGAAAGAAGTACTGAGATGGCATTGCTTTAGTATATTTTCCCAAGGAGGCAAGTTTAGGAGATCACATTCCTAGAGCACTGGTTTTCAAGGGGAGAGGGTGATTTAGTCCCTCTCCCCTGGGGACATTTGACAATCTGGAAGCGTTTTGATTGTCACAGTTTGTGGGGTGGGGGGTGCTACTGGCATGGGTGGAGGCCAGGGAGGCTGCTAACATCTCGTAACACACATAGCAGCTCTCACAACAAAGAATTATCCTTCCCAAAATGTCAGTAGTACCGAAGTTGACCTGCCCTAGAGACAAGCTGCTTCATCCTAGATAGTATCTTTTATTGGTAGTATCAACAGGAGGGTTTGCATTTTTACCTATTTACATGTGATGCCCTTTGGCAGATGTAGGAGGAAAGAAACGATGAGAAGAGTAGGAAGTGAATAAGCCAGGTTGGTATTTCAAAGAACTTTTTTTCCCACTAATGTTGGAGACTTAAAGAGGATTTCAACTGTCAGATTGGCCATGGTTTCACATGAGAGTTTGGATGTGGGAACTACCTTCCTTTTCTCTTGGGAGGCTCATTGTTTTTTGTTCCCTCATCTTTTGAACCTGTAACCTTTTGGCTGTTGCCTTTAAGGAGTAAAATTCAAAGTGATTAAAAAAAAAAAAAGTATGGCTCCCTTAAGAGAATTTTCTATTCTTGCCATCACCATTTATCCCCATGATCCTATATACGGGTTGAGTATCCTTTATCCAAAATGCTTAGGGCCAGAAGTCTTTTGGGTTTCAGATTTTTTCAAATTTTGCAATAGTTGCTTTATACGTGCCTGTTAAGCACCCAAATCCAAAAACCAGAAAATCTGGAATGTTCTGAGGGGCGTTTCCTGTGAATGTCATATTGGTGCTCAAAAAGTTACGAATTTTGGATTTTTGGATTTGGAGTGTTCAACCTGTGGCAGGCTGAGAAAGATGATAAGGAATAGGGGGAAAGTGGGCATTTCTTTTGTCTTCCAGAAAATATTTGGTGAAGCGAGAGGGAATTGTGCTGTGCTGTTGCTGTAGTTCAGTGTTTGCTGCTGTGTGTCGAGCTATTATTCATAGAAGTATCATAAAATGGGGGCGTTCATGTCCAACAAACTTGAGAAGGCTGGATTAAGTTAATTTAGCATGATTTTTAAATTATAGTATGTTATAGAACCTTTAGTATCTTAATGGTGTGTATTGTAACCTTTGCGAGAAAAAGGGAGAGACAGAGCTAGAACAGGGAGTGTATGCAACATTTCTCAAACCTAATTAGACCCTGGGACCCCTTTTTTCCCTGAACGTCTCTTGTGTCACCTGTAATCCTCTTTGAAAGTGATCCTCTGATCACTGTAGCTGGAGAGCAGCATTTTCTCTTTGGTGTCTTCTCCTGAAGCCTTTATAAAAGAAATTGGAAAAATATACGGGATGGTGAAGCTATTCCAGCCCTCCAGGGTTTTATTAAATGCAGTTTTGTTAAATTGTGTGTCTTTATCTTCTTTTATCAAACCTTAAGAGAATAGTTGCTGTTTTCTTCAGAGGGGTTGTTCCTTCTCACCTGTATAAGTAAACATCATTTCTCTGTTTTGGAACAAGTGAAAGGAAGAATTAAATTTTCTTCCTGTAATGACAGTTGTAGTGTACAGGGACTTCTCATGTTTTGTGTTTCCTCCTTGAGTGAAAAAGCATTAAGGTAGCTTAGGTCACAGTAGCTCTGGAGGACTCAGGGTCCTATATTTCAAAAGTTGTTAGTTTAAAACATGTATATATATCTCATACATTTCCTCTGGGATACCTGGAGACATGTGGGTGAGGACTCACTTTCCATCTCTCTTCCACTTAATTCCTCATCCCTTTACATGCTCAATCTTTCAAGTTTCCAACCATTCTTCTTTCTCCTTGCCACTCTTTAGAACCCAGACATTGTGACATTGCAAGATGGCTTTGTAACCACCAAACTCAGGGGATGTGTATTGAGTCACTGTTTCCACTTCGTTTATTCTCTTAAGGAAACCTGCTGGCTTCATTAATTCCTAGGTCCCTTCCAGATAGCAGTAAAAAGAAAATTACATGGAGAGACCTTTGTAAATACTGCCTTTGTTTCCCTGTTCTCTGTCCCCTTCAGTATTATTTATTGCTTCTACCACTCCAGCCTTATTTTGGACCCTTGGACACACTGCCTCCCTCTTTAGCTCATGGTTGCCTTTTACATACAGAGCCCCGCCCTCCTATCCTCCTATCCCCTGTCACAGGCCTTGGTGCTATAGGGCTTATAAGATTTTATTGAGGAAGCTACTGGGTTTTCCCCGTAGTCAGCCATCTGGAGCCATGCTTTTAAAAATCTCTGAAATTAAAAAAGTGTGAGAAGATAACACTTGCAGGGAAAAGTAGCATCTTCAAAACAGGGAGTGAAGTAATATGTTCTTAAATACCTGTTCCGCGCCAGGCATTGTGCTGAGTAGTCTCAATCCCCACAACAACTCTGTGGTTTGTATTTGTTTCAGGGGTAAAATGACTTGCTCAAGGTCACGCACACACAGTGAGTGAGTGACCAAATAAGGAATCCGACTTCTGTCTTTGGTTTCAAAGCCTTTGGCTTTGCCACTGCATCCTCCTGCACCCCTGATCAGAGCCAGCTGTGTGACCTGTAGAGCGAAGTGTTCAGTGATGATTCTTCCGCTGTTACCTGTATTGGGTATTTTCAAATGGATTGTTTAGAAATACTGTGTGGGTGCAGACATTTTAGAACTTGAAGAACATAAAAGAAAAATAGGGAAAATTTGAGGGAGAGGCTAATCCCCTAAAGCAATAAACAGGATCTTGTAAACACTGATTGCTTAAATAGATCTGCTGTAGTTATCCTTTTGAATAATGCTATGGGGAAAATGTTGTAGTTTAAATTTTGTACCTCAATCTTAGGATTTTAGGTTTGGGAAGGAATCTTAAGACCGCTGTCCATAAATAAGTTGTTACTCCTTTTAGAGCACAACTCTCCCACTTCCCCTTCTCATTAAGTTTCCATTTAGCCATTAGGTAGGAGCTTCAAAAGGGAAAAATCCAATCATGTATAATCTCCAGTTAATGGGCGTCTATTGAGCGACTAGGTCACCAGAAAGAATAATTACACAGTGCTTCTTTGTGCAGTAAACACAAAAATCAAAAGCTAATGCATTCCCAAGGCCAGATTGTTGCTGGCTAACAGCATCCTCCTCTTCAGGGGAAAGGTTGGGGCACCCACCACGCTTGCTAGGGGAGACTGCAAAGCCATTCCAGAAAAACAAGGCTATCAAGGGAGGAATGAGAAAGGCAGGGGGGCTTCCAAGCCTTTGCCACTTCTAATTGCTGATCCATTGGGTGGATTACTGAATAGCAGACATTCTAGTAAATGTTTTGTGCAATCATCGGAAACTTCACGGGTTTCTGGGATTTCTTGCCATAAGTAAAAGAATAACAGTCATGACTGAAGTCGAGCCCTACTCCCACCATTTAGCCTGTTTTCTGAGTACACCCAGCCTTCATGAATAAAGACTTTATGCTTACTTTTGTCTAGCCACTAACTTTATTGATTTATGAAAGATGAGCACATTTCCATTGACCCAGAATAGCACGTGTTAGCCACAAGCCAAATAGTTCTTGGGTCTGTGTTGGTACACTCTAGTTTGGGTTTTCAAAATTATTTCTTGTAGTTATTTAGGGTTTATAAAACTCAGCACAATTCAAATAACCTGTTTTTCCCCCCTTAGAACACTTCAGTTATGGAAGATCAAAATGAAGATGAGTCCCCAAAGAAAAGTACTCTTTGGCAGGTAGGAATGACGGCGCACAGATAAGATAGCAATTGACTTACTGTAGATGAGATGCTCCCTCAGTTAATGTCCTCAGTGAAATCAAGAGCCAAGTATTTTTGTTTTCTTTTGTGCAGTTTTGCTAATTTCAAAATCTACCCTAATTTATTTTCTTTTGCTTAGGGAATTGTCATTAGAAATAGTAAAGAATTTTGGGGTTTTCACAAAGATTCTGAAGTGGCTATATCTTAAAATGTTCTGTGGCCACTGTCTAAGCCAAAGGTCGATAGTAGTAGCATCCTTTGTCACCAGAATGGCACCATGACACACACCAATTTATGCGTTGATGGCTTTTTCTCCTTTTGCTCCTGATCCTCACTCTTCTCTGCCATTTCCATTGGTTTGCCTTTTCCTTTTAAACTCAGTCTCCTGCTCTCCTGGCTCTCTATTTTAAGGTTCGCCAGTTTTCTTCCTAATCCCTCAGGGTTTTTTTGGTTTGGTTTTTGTTTTGGAAGTGAAGAACAAGTAAAGTTTCACGATTTGGTGTTTTCATTCCCTTCACGAAGACACGATTAAAAGCAAAACAAATCTCTATGAGAAGAGAATAATGTAAAAAAAGTTCTCTGGGTTCATTTGATTTGAAAAACTAAAGAAGTAAATTAGTTATCAAGAATAAAGTGCGCCCAACAGATTTAAGATGAAATGAAACAAAGCAAAACAATGCTAGGAAGAGCTTGCTGGGCTGAGCAGGTGGTTGGAAATAGAATATTGAAAATGTGCTATAGAATAGTGTAGTGCACATGCCACTATTTTTTTTGAACAGTGTATACCAGCTGGATTTTGTTCTCTCCCTTGCATTTATTATTTTACAATAGGATTCTCTTCATTTACTATTGATTTTTCAGTTGGCAGTGGTTCTTAACACTTGAGCTTTTAGTTTTTCTTTCATCTATCTACAAGTCAAGTAGTAAATAGTTATACAAATACTCTAGGGAGGTTAGATGGTTAGGAACTCTTGTGTAAATGAAATAATAACCCGTTTGCTTATCAAATGAGTTAATGGCTGTGAAAATACTTTGTCAATTATAAAGCAGTACACAAATGCAAGTTACCGTCAAATTTAACCTGATATGAAAACAATTATTTTGGCAAGTTATGAAGTTATTTATTTAAAAAAATACAGAAATAAAGGAAGAAGGAAAACACGCATAGCTTTCTTTTTGTTGTATATCCTTTATTTTGTCTTGGTATGTTCCTCTTCTCACAAATTGTGATCATAATGCTATATAAAATTTTGGATCTTGCCTTTGTTCCTTAATATCGTTTCATAAGCATGTTCTCTTGCTATTAAAATCTTTATAAACCTATGGCTACATAATAGCGCTTTATGTAGATACATCATAATTTGTTTTAAACAGTTATTTTTAATTTTTTCTTTTTTATATTACGGTGGATATCTTTATGCTTAAAAGCAGCATAGATGCCCCTTAAACTTGCCACAGCAAAGAATTTTCACTTTTTTTCTGTTTTAAACTCATTTTTTTGGGACTCTTAGATGTGTCTGACTACAAGTAAAATAAAAAAAAAAATGCCTGTTCAATACTGCCCCCTGGTGGTATCCGGTGTCAGTGAGCTTTCCCTTACCCAAGTTACAAGGGAAGGAAGAAACATTACTAGACAATGGGGTGATAAGATAAATTGGATGGAAGATAGATGACTTCTGACCATATACCTCTAAATGTGGACCTAAGAACTTCATATATGAAATTTATAAGATTATTTTATCAAGGAACATCAAAGACTCCTTGGGTATTTACAAAGAATGCCCTTTCCAGGGATAGGTTCAGTCCACTTTAAGTTAGGGGATAATGAAAGTTCTTGGTTCTTTCTATGTAAGACTTCTGAGATAAGCTCCTGATGGAATTAATGGACATCTGTAATCCAGTTCTTCAGTTCTCAAAACTCTCTTGTATGTTATTCCTTCCGGTATCATACACAAGGAGGCTATCAGAAGAGTGATCAACAGATGGCTTGGCAAATGTTCAACAAAAGTATTGAGGATATTTTGTTTTTAAACAGGGAAGTTACTGAGCCTCATAGCATCAGTAGTAGATGTGGCTTGAGTCTAGTGATCCACATTATTTTTGATGCTATTGTACAGATGAAGTGTATGTAGTTTCAATTTTTTTTAAAAAAAAATCTTGATCTTATGCAAGGACATGTAGGTAGATTTGATGAGAAATGTATTGTTAGTATATGAGTCTGTGGTTTATCCACAAACCACCTATATAAGATGCGGAACTTTTCAGGTATACGGGGTTTACCTTGGGTCACTTTCTGAGAAGGTGGTCAAAAGAAGGGAGGGAAGGTCTAAATTGCTTTGTCTGAAGCTTAGTAGCCAAGGGAGACAGTATAGAGGAGATTTAAACTGTTGGGTAAAGTGAAGTTTTTTGGATTGAATTGCTTTCATGTTTGAACACAACACTGCTTATTGTCTCTGTTATATAGACCAGTGGTTCTCATTGCGTGGTCCCTGAAGTGTAGTCTCTGGACCAGCTGCATCAGCATCACCTGGGAACTTGTTAGAAATACAATTCTTGGGCTCTACTCCAGACCAATAAAATCAGAGCCTCTGGGATGGGACCCAGCAATCTGTGTGTTAACAAGCCCTCTTGTTATTCTGATGCTAGCTCAAGTGCGAAAACTGCTAGCATAGATGTATAATAACTATTAGCATAGGGTGTATAGTATTAACTTTCAACTTTGAGGAAATAAACTTTAATAATCAATCAGTTGCCACTTTGCCAATTTGAGCGTTCTTCTAAGATGGTTATGTATAACGTTAGTTATCTAATAACAGCATGATTTTGGAAGAAGCATTGGAAAATGATGATTTAAGATGCCGTTTAGCTTTAGCAATAGCGGTAACTTTGGCATTTTTTTTGTAGTGACTAATTTGAGGACATGGGTCCTGAATACATTTTTAATTACTTCCTGAATTAATTAATAAAGGAATGAGTTTGGCTTTAGGGTAAAACTGGCATTTTAAGATTAAATGTACAGGGTAAATAATGATTCTAATGACATATTAATTAGATTTCTTTCCCTTGTTAAGCTAATTATTTTTTTGTTTTTCTAAAATAGATAAGTAATGGAACATCATCTGTGATCGTCTCCAGAAAGAGGCCATCAGAAGGAAACTATCAAAAAGAAAAAGACTTGTGTATTAAATATTTTGACCAGTGGTCTGAATCAGATCAAGTGGAATTTGTGGAACATCTTATTTCACGAATGTGTCATTATCAGCATGGACATATTAACTCTTACCTGAAGCCCATGTTGCAGCGGGACTTTATTACCGCTTTACCAGGTAACTGTACTTGTGTTTTAAAAAGCCAAGCAGTGGAAGAATGCCCAGCCTAAGGGTCTGGTGGGAACTGAGTACACAGTTTATGAAATGAATGAATGAGTACTGTGTGAGGCATTTCTTTGGGACACATCCTGTATTTTTAATATATGGGACTTGAGGGAGAATTATAATTTAGCATCTATCTAAGAAATGTAGGCAGTTTCTTTGATTAATAGTGTCGATCATTGGTCAATACTATTGCTTCATTTAGTTTGTTTAATGAGTTAATGATATGCTTTTTATTTTGATGTAGTCTGTATATAGCCATACTTTGCCTTTATATGTAATTTAAAAAATATATGGCATTCTTTTTCCTTCAGTTTGTCTGACTGGGAAGTGTCCCAAAGTTTAGGATGTTCATTTGTATTTGAAATGACACTACGGAATGGCAAAAATGTACTGGGAAAACTGGCAGCTTGTCTTTTACATTTTTCGAAAATTGTTTCTGTATCCTCTCCTTCACCACCCTTCTCCCCCCGTCTGTCTCATACACCCCCCCCCCCCAACACACACACACTTCTCTGGTTAAGTTTACTTTGATTTTTTGTAATAGTCTTTATATTTTGGAGCAGTTTTAGGTTCAGAGCAAAATTGACTAGAAAGTACAGAAAATTCCTGTATTCCTATATCCCCCCAACTCCCACACATGCACAGCCTGTCCCACTACCAGCATCCTACAGCAGAACAATACATTTGTTACAATTCATGAATCTATAATATATTGATTCATCATTATTACCCCAAATCCATAGTTTATTTTAGCGTTGACTCTCGGTGGTGTACATTTTATGGGTTTGGACACGTGTCTACAATAATAGTACCATATAGAATAGTTTCACTGTGTTCTGCCTATTCACATACCCCCCCCCCCACCCCCTTAAAATATTTTTTTATTGGCTCTATGCTGTACCACTTTTTTAAGAGATGGGGATGAAGGGTGTTTTGCTGTGTTGCCCAGGCTGGCCTCAAACTCCTGGGCTCAAGCAATCCTCCTGCCTCAGCCTTCTGAGTAGCTGGGACTATAGGCGTGCAACACCACACCCAGCTAATTTTTCTGTGTTTTTGTAGAGATGGGGTCTTGCTATGTTTCTCAGGCTATCTTGAACTCCTGACCTCAAGTGATCCTCTTGTCTCAGCCTCCTGAGTAGCTAGGATTTGATTTTTGATCACTCATGAGTTCTTTTCTGTCTCTGTCTCTCTGTCTTCTTTTTAAAAATTTCAACTTAAATTTGGCTAGGTAAGATAAACAGATTTCACTCCTGAAGAGAATGCTGGCTAGAACATTTTCCTCTGACATGATCAGTATAGTATGGTAGTTACAACCGCCACATCAGGGTAGGCCCAGAAATAGCCAGGGATCATGAGTCGGTGCCATTGCCACTAGCCACCCGCTGTTAGCGCTACCGGATGGCCCCTCAGGGAGGAAGCCCTCCCTTATCCTGTCTGTGATTTGAAGGAGAACATCAGGACTCCACGTTCTAAGTACATCCTCAGCAAACAGGCCCTGGCTCAGGGCTCAGGCCTGAAACCTAGAGCTGCAAACTGAAAGGCCCGCTTCTGATTTCTAATCCCTCATCTAAAACTTAGAAAATTTTGACTCCACTGTTCTTTTTATGCTGACATGTAGCACGACTTGCCCATTTCCTCCGTTAGAATCTCTAGAAAATAAAAATATGAACCCTGTCTAGAATTATAGTATTTAATTGCTGAACAGGATCTTAGCCATTAGTCCTATTTTTCACTGTGTAGATCAGGAAGCCGAGGATCAGAGAAATTGGGTGAGATTCCCATGATCATATGTCTTGGTTATCGTGGTGATGATGTGGGTGATAGTAGGATTTGGTTCAAAAGTTAATGCGAAGGCTAAGGAAAATTGCTTAAATTGACCCAAAGTGTTGGATACATGGATTACAACCCACTTCAGTAATATTCACTTCCAATTATAAGAAAGAGAGAGAGAGAGACCAAGATGTGCTTTTGATTGTATGAGAGAGAGAGAGAGAGAATTACAGGTGAATGGAAGTAAAATGAGTGTACACATGCATGTGCAGTGCTGGAACTCAGAAGAACCCTATGGAATCAGGCCGCATCTCACACCAAGACAGGGTATTTTTTTTTAGTTGACAGTTGTACTTACTCCTCATAAGTGCTTTTTACTAAATGAGCTTATGCCTCCGTTTTTCTCAAGCAAATCTGTTTATTGTTTGTTTTCTACCATTTTGGTTTTATTTTCTTCCCTGTAATTTGCTTCTCAAACGTTTTAGCGTGCCAGAGAGCTCACCTTATATTTGCAGAATAGCCACAAGGTGGCACTGTTGAAGTTCTCTTGATTTGCAGAATGTATAGTTCAGAAGCAACCCCTTCTCTTGGGGAGTGTACAGTCTTGGAGAGGAGGCAGAACAGATGAACATGTGTTATGTATATAAATATGGTTAGCATAATTACATACAATTCAGTTTTCATTACAGTGAATTTTAAGGCATTGTCTGTATCTCTGTTAAAGTAGAATTTTGTGGTATGGAATATTACATGAGATGAATGGACTATTGGCTGGGACATGGAAATATTTTTGTTAAAATGCCATTTGTTTTAATAAAATTTGATCTGAACATATATACATATGTCAGTATATATCATACATATGAATCTAATAGCTGGGGACAAGCTAGCCAAGTTGATTGTGTGAGTTAGTATCTAGTAGACTTCGATTAAACCTGGCATTAGTACCTTAACACAGACCCTGCATTAAGAGCATTAGGGGAGAAATAGGTCCATGTCTGTGTTCATACTTAGACTTAATAATGTGTGGAGCAACTCATGAATCACACTAGTTTGGTGTTTCACTTTCACTGTAGATCATCTTGAGTTTGAATTTTACTGTATTGAAATTGACAGTCAACTTAAGACTTCATTTGTGCAAACCATTAGTTCTGCAAAAAATTGTCTATAGTTTTGGCTTTTTATTGCTTATTGTGACTATTGTACCTGTCACTGTTGGGAAAATGGAGAATGTTTGTGGTCTCTGGCTTTTTTTGGCTCAGTGGAAAAAGTGATAATTATGATACGCTTTTCAAAAAATCATGGTAAATGTTTAGTCTGCAGTGTCAATTTCTGCAGGCTAAGTTTGTGGTTTGTAAAAACTGTTGTTAGCAGGAAAATTCATAGCATTTAAATTAGAGGCAGATTGTACTTCAAAAAGGATGATAAGCATTGGTGATCCATTTGGTGAGGTGTCTGAGCAATTGAAAATTTTGAAACACTTGGCTTCTTGGCCATGGTTTATTCATTTGTCTTATCCCCTAGTAAGGATGATAAATCATTGCGGACTGTAAATATGAGACTAGAGCAAAGGTCTTGGGAGATGGTGAAGGAATCAGGGCATAGCTAAGGCTTCAGGCTGTGCACAGGGCCAGAGACCCAGCGTGACAGTGGGAGGAGATGGATGTTGCATCTAGACAGGCCCTTGGTTTGAATCCCAGCCCCTACACTTCATAGCTATGTGATCCCAGTTTTTGGAGCCTCAGTTTCCTCGTGTATCTGGGAAGAATAATACTACATGGGATATTGTGAGGATTAAAGGTAATGGTTATAATGTGCCTGGCATCTAGTGGGTACTCTAAGGATGGCAGCTTAAAAAAAAAAAAAAAAAAAAGCCCAGAGGGGCAGGAAACACCTGCTTCTCCAGAGGTAGTAAGATTTATTGCTAGGAAGTTTTAATTATTCACCCACTACTTTCCGAATTGATTCATCCTGACATCATATAGGTGTGTGTGCCACTTTGTCGTTTTGTTTCCTGGATGTTTTATGGAAAAAGATGTTGGGCTTTGTGACCTGGACTTCTTTTCACTTCATTTCTGTCTGAATCCTTAGGTTGGTGGTTTCCAAGTGAAAGGTGCCCATTGATTGACTGTTGCTGTCAGGAATTGCATTGTTTTCTTTAAAAATGTTTCCAACTTCAGATTTTACAACTAGATCTGTGATGAGGAAGGGGGAAGGGACAGCAGTGGTGGGTAAGGAAGGAAGTTTCTTTGCAGCTGCTCTTTGAAATGCATTTCTAAAATAATAAAAGTGTTTGTAATTGTATGATCTAAGCAGCCGTGTTAAAACTAGCTGTAGTCAAGGGCATTGAACTGACATTTGAGTTTCATTTTGATACAGTGTTATTTACATATTGAGCTTTGAAATTTGTGCCTTTTAATTGTTTTAATTTATTGTTGAGATTTTTCCAGACTTTCATCTGGTGGCTATAATTAGCAACAGCAGCACTTCTTCAGTAATATGTGTGCCATATCATGGCCTCAATTTTCTGAGGCCATCATGTGTCCTCTTGTTCCCTTGGGAAGGGTGGTGGTGGTGGGAGATGGAGGAGTCTCGGCATGTTAGAGTAACGAGAACCAGACATACGCACTTAAGAAAATGCCTAGTTTTAACAGCTCAAAGCACTTTTTAGCCCAGGCAAATGGACCACCTTATTTAGTAACTGTCCTGAATAGGCTTGAAACCAGAAAGTTATAAGGTCTGCATGGCTCCTGGGAGTGACTTTTCTAAGGTGCCCGAATAGAGATTGTGCAATTCCTATTCTTGAAACATTTAAGGGGATATGAGACTTATACCAAGAAAATAGAGTGGCCTTAGCTTTTTGCTAGAGAAGATGTGCAATATTTTCTCTGAAGAAAATAACAAAGAAGAATATTGTGTATGTGTAGCCTCCTTGGCCATTGATACCTGCTGAGGGTATTTGAGGGAGAGGAGAGGAGAACAAAGACTGACATTTATTGAGTACTTGTTATGCATCTGGCTCCTTATGTATATTATCTTATTAACCTTCTCAACAAGGTGGGGAGATTCCTTCTATGTAAAATGAAGTTACTGAGAGTGCCTATTTCGGAGGGTTATTGCGCAGATTATAAGAGATAATCCATTCCAGGCATTTACTATCATTCCTATGTTATGGAAAACTGAGATCTAACAGGAAGACGATTTGCTGAAGGTTGCACAACTAGCAGCTGACAACACTGACTCAGCCCAGATTATCTGACTTTCCAGCCAGTGCGTCTTCTACAAGACTGAAACATGTTGCTTCCTAGAAGGATGAAGTACATGTAAAGTGTTAACCAAAGAAAATAAAACTAATCTCATAGATAGGATTGAGATGTTGCTTAATTGGACTGATGGCATTTGAAAGAGGAAGAAGTATGTATTAGTAAGGGATTTACTTATACAAACACTCATTGATGGCCTTGTTGTGAGCGGTCGATGCAGGGGGCGCGAATCAAGCAGGACTGAGAAGAATGTCATTGCTATAAACCAGTAGTTGCCAACGTGTCAAAGTTATCTAGTGGCACTTCTTAAAAATACAAATTCTTGGGCCTCACTATCTGGACATTCTGATTCAGTAGGTCAGGAGAAGTCATGGGGAATCTGTTTATATTGCTGTTTTGAAAAATCAGTAACCCTAAGTGATTCAGATAGAACCACACAGGCTCTACCCGGTGATAGACCACACAGCTAGGTAGAAGATTTGGGTGCTGCTTTCGCAGTTCAGACACAATGACAGGGATGTTGCAGCTGTTAAGGACTGAAAAGGCAACTGTCTAATGCGTTGTCTTGCTGTTTGTTTTCTCTCTCAGAGAGCAGAGGGCTCAAGAGGAAAATTGGTTTGGGGTGTGTTTATAATCAATTAAGAAGATTAGGTTAGTGATATGGAAGTAATATAAACTTTTAAAAGTGGCTGTGTTCTAATACTAAGTGTAGAATCTAGACAAGGAAGATAGGTAAGTACCCCAGAACTAGAACAGTTAAAAGAAGAGCTAAGTCTATTAGCCCATGGCAAGAGACTTTAAATGAAAATATGATTCAAGGGGGCTGGGAGATTCTGCAGTTTGAAATTCTGATGAATAATTTGTCAATCCTAGTGATGGAGAGGCATACGTAGAACTACATGGGATTATCCATGGATTTCCCTGATTTTATATAAACACAGAAAATAGAAGAAGGGGGTATATGATTATGGAGGTACACAGGAAGGCGGCCTGAACCCTCGAGAATGGTGTCAAGACCACCAAACCCCAAATAATGTAAAATTGTCTAAAATGTTAAAGTAAACTGAGTTGAAAATAAACAAAATAATCAACTATTTGGAGCAAGATTATAAAGAATGAAGGGACAGTGTTCTTAGAATAGATGGTATAGCGATAATGGAAAGAAACAGCGTATTTCATTCTCATTTAATCTTTTTTTTTTTCCCTCACTAAAAATAATGGCTTTAAAACAAGACAGGATAGAAAAGTTGTAGTCAAGAAAGATGTGATAATACTTAGGAATCATGTAGTTCCCGTAAACAAGCAGGCCTAAATATATTATGTGCCAGGATAGTGACAAACCTGTGGTTGTGATTTTCAGAACTGTGGAACATGGAGAAGTAAGTGAAAACCAGCGTGGAGAGCTACTGGGTACAGTTGTGTCCTGTACAACTTGTACAATTGCACGTGGTAGTCCTGCATGATGGCACCCAGAGATGGTTGATGATGAGCAGATTTCTTGGTTTTAAGAATCGGAGAAGGTGTATGTGGGGGCTTTAGCTGTTAAATTCAATGTTGCACTCTAGCAGAATTCTCAGACGCATTTCAAAAGCTAATCATCATCTGGAAAGATTGTGTATGGTTGTGTAAGCCTAGAAGAAGGTATACAGAATGTTAAAAGCCATTATCTGTGGGATATGGGGTTTAGAGATTTAAAAATTTTTGCTTATATACAATTTATAATTTTTTAAAATAGTGAACATGGATTGAATATGTTAAAAAGGGACCAAAAGCAGCTAGTGCCAACATGTAAACAAAAAATTGCAATACCAACTTTATGTAGTAAGCACCATTAAGAGAACATGAAGAATAACTATACCAAATTCACCTCATTTCCTTTTTGGATAAGGTTATCCGACTAGTAGGTCAGAAATAATGATGGTAGTGTCTTCATGGGGCAGTTTCTCCAGATGTTTCAGAGGACTAAACAGAGAGACATGGGCTGGGCAATAGTATACACAGGTGATTACAGAGCTGGTGGTCAGTGTTGGTACCCTGTTCCTGTGAATGTTAATGAATGCATCCGGCAGTGATTGCCTGGAGGGAAAAGCCTAGTGTCATAGGTGCTGTCCTTGGTTCTGACCCATTTAACCTGTTTGCCAACCACTTAGGATAAAAGCTTAGTACATTAGTCCATCATGTAGATCTGGTGTGGAAAATATGCTCTTCTGGATGACAAAAATCAGAATTTTCGAGATTGAAATGGATGGGTCAAATAAAGCTTTGAAGGTGAATCATAGTAAGGATAAATATAAACTCTTGCACAAAACTGTCCCCTACCTTTCCAACTAACTGTTGGAATAAATACAGAATTAGGGGGAAATGTTTTTGGGGAGAGGCCTAGAATTTTATTTTAACTTACGGCCATCTTAAGAGTCTACTGTGGTGACTGTTAGATGAAGGCAATGCAGTCCTGCATTAACTGTAATATAGTGACGAATGTAATGTAATGATAGTGGTCCCAGTGTAGTCTTCATTGTCAGACCATAGTTTGAGTATTAGGTCTCATCCAGAGTGGGAGAATTAGTATATAAAGGGCCTGGAAACCATAATCAAAGGGTAACAATAGTCATTCTTAGAGTTGAAGAAAACCTTAGTTGGTAAAAGCATTTTTAATGCATTGTCTCATTTTGATATTTTCAAAATAGGGCAAAGATTATTATCCCCATTTTATACAGGTGAGGACACCGAGACTCTGAAAGTTTGATGATTTACCTACACCCTGGTCTTTCAACACCAAGTTTAGTGCTACTATACTGCTTTTATTTGTTTAAAAAAGAGAACAGATATTAACCTTGTGGAATGTTTCACGGTCTTTAAAATCTTTTCGTAAAACTGTTTAGTTTGATTTTGATTTTTACGGATAGCATGAGAAAGGACAGTTATTACTAGTGAATATCATTTTATATGGTGGAAAATCAAGGCACAGGAATGTTACAGTTTTGTTTCAGTATTCGCTTCATGTCTTAGAGCTAGTAAGTGGTGACCTTGGGACTTGAAATTGGAATTTTCTGGTTATATGTTGTGTGCTCTCTTCCTTACACAGAACAGGATGAGCTTTATTTTTTGTAGCTATAGAGGACATGCCTAGACCCACAGGATGGGAGGTCACAAGGGGCAGCAATGCTGACCGTAGTGATCTTCTTGCCGTTGTGAGTGTCAGGCGGAGGCTGAATCTTGAGTGGTTGTCTTTGAGAGGACCCTTGCATTCTGTGAGAGGTTGAACCCAATAACCTCTAAGGTTCTAGAATTTGTAGACATGTGCCTCCTGCTTTTGAGGATTTTTACTATCTATTTAGGAACAGAAAATGGTTATCCACAAAAAGAAGATGAAAAGATTGACAAAAAAAGAAACAAAACAAAACAAAAACATCTAAGCACAACTGATTTTAACTCTTGGATTGTCATTTAACTTTTCCTAAGTTTGTAAAGACAGGTTTCTTTAGCTCTCAGGAATTCACAGAGGGCATGGATTAATGGGATATGATTTGTTAGGAGAGACAGTGAATCAGAGGGGGATAAATAAAAACTTTAAAGCAAGAAATCTGAGTTCTGGGCTTGGCTTTACCACTGAGTAGTGTAAAACCTTGAATACCTTACCTATTTGTGTCTCTTTTGTAAAATTTGGGGCATCATTACTCCATAGGGATTTTGTAGGAGTTATACAAAAGACAATGAAAATAAGTCTTATTTTCATGATATCATAATATTATCATATTATGAATATCATAATATCTGACAAATACAGAACTGTCCAAGGTCAGATTTTACACACAGAACAGTTGTTATCAATTTTTTAATCATAAAAAGTCAGAACCAAAAAAGTGTATATGTTTATGTACTCATGCATTTATGTATCTGTAGAACTTTCGATATTCCTTAAGTATTAAATATTGTACCTAGTTCAGGATTCCTTTATTCCTCTTATCTTTAAGGAAATGATGGCTGGTACATTTCCATCTCTCTTCCCATTCCTTCATTCCCTTTTCTGTTTTGTAGAGCAAGGCTTAGATCACATAGCAGAAAACATTCTTTCCTACCTGGATGCCAGGTCTCTGTGTGCAGCAGAGCTGGTATGTAAAGAATGGCAGCGAGTGATCTCAGAAGGAATGCTTTGGAAGAAGCTAATTGAGCGAATGGTACGCACTGATCCTCTGTGGAAGGGACTTTCAGAAAGAAGAGGGTGGTAAGTACTTGGGTTGCTTTTTCCCTTGAAAAAAGTTTCTTTGACACAAGGTCAGCTTGATGACACAAAAAGGCAGTTATACTTGCAAATGTGTTGGCCTCTCTTAAATAAGGGGGAAAAATGAGTGGCCAAGAGTTTAAAAAAAAAAAAGTTAAGGCTGTTAGGACTTCCCCTTCTGAAATGTGAATTTGCTTATATTTATTAACTCGTAGGAAGTGTTGTATAGTTTGAATGGGTGATTTGGGTTTTCAGAGCTATGTGTTTATGCTTTTTCCTTCACATTTTAATTAGGTGATGATATTCTCACCAAAAAGATAGATAAGATGAAAGAAAATACGAGAAAGTCAAGAAATGCCACTTTGTTATTTGTTATTGCTCCTGGTTGAGAATATGGGAGGTACAGCAACAGGATTTTTTAGGAAAAACCCATTAACTTAAATGCAGCTTTATAGCTCTATGCTGTATGGCCCAGTTAGCACAGAGAAAGAGAAGGCTACAGATGGAAGTGCAGCGGGTGGTGTCAGGGAGGGTTAGGGCTGTATTTTTTTTTCTTTGTCTTTTTTTTTCTTTTTTGAGACCGAGTCTGGCTCTGTTGCCCTGGCTAGAGTGCCGTGGCATCAGCCTAGCTCACAGCAACCTCAAACTCCTGGGCTCAAGCGATCCTCCTGCCTCAGCCTCCCAAGTAGCTGGGACTACAGGCATGCGCCACCACGCCCAGCTAATTTTTTCTATATATATATTTTTAGTTGTCCAGATAATTTCTTTCTATTTTTAGTAGAGAACGGGGTCTCGCTCTTGCTCAGGCTGGTCTCGAACTCCTGACCTTGAACGATCCACCCGCCTCGGCCTCCCAGAGTGCTAGGATTATAGGCGTGAGCCACCGCGCCCGGCCGGGCTGTTATTTTCTTTATTGGAGAAAGTTTGATGTGTACTAAGTTAGATTTTTCACAAAGCTGCATTAGCACTTTTTATTAAACTCTATAGAATGAAAGGCTAGATTACTGCATACTGGTACTCAGAAAACAAACAAAACTTGTCTCTAACATGTAAATTTCATTGTCAGAAATCCCACTTTTAAACTGTTCAAGCTCAATGCAAGTTAAAAGACATAAAAGATACATCTTTATCAGTACCGTGTTTGAATAAAATTCACCCTTTTATGTGCAAAAATGTAACATCTGTTTGTTTTTATTTGCCAGGGATCAGTACCTGTTTAAAAACAGACCCACAGATGGCCCTCCCAATTCATTTTATAGGTCATTATACCCAAAGATAATCCAGGATATAGAGGTAACTTTATGATTTATCTGTTTTATGGGCTCTTTGTGTCTTGTTCTCAACTTTTTATGTTGCCTTAGAGTCTTCTTTTGTTCTAAAATCATGGAACTAGTAATTTTTTTAAAAGTTGAGCTTTTGGAGTAAATGTATAATCTACAGCTATTCTGCAGGGTAGATAATGTCTTTTGCAAAAAAATATCTAACTTTTCTCAAACATGAAATGCTTCTGCAAGGCTGCCAGTTAATTAAAACCTTAATCCAAAATCAACTTTTTATTCTAATTTGAGAAATTTTCCAAAATCCAAGGCCCAGTTTTTTTAGGTAAGCATAGTTTTACATTTTTAGCCATCTCTAGAGGGCTGAAGAGGCACATTTCCTACAGTTCCTACAGTTTCCTCTGTAAATTGCCCATAGTTTTTTCATAAAAATGACTCAGAAATCATACTAAGCAATAGTTAAGTGGATTTTATAGAGCAAATTATGCTCCTGGACCATTTTGGATTTGAGTGTAACTTCACCAGACCAGTAAAACTCTGTAAACTTGATGAGAACATTGGAGATGTTTGATATTGTTCATGTGTTCTAATTAGTTCAGTTTTATTATTTAGCCTTTTTCCTTGAACCAGGAAAGACATGCACAGGCATTTCTCATTAACTCTTTCACATGTGTTCTTGGCAGGTCTTGGTTACTTCACTATTTCCTCCTTGGCAGAAAAGTTTAGCCTTTGCTAGGCAATGCTGTATCACCCATAAAGTTATACTCAGTTTCCCAAATGTGAAGTAATCCTCTCCCCCAGGTGATAGACATAAAAGTTATTGTGCCAAAATTCATTAATGGAGAAACATGTGCTTTTTTGGAGTCCTTCCCTCCCCACTTCAGGCAGATGTGAACTAATGGAATCATTCCATTAATGGTAAATCTGAATGTGACTGGAATATCATTATTTAAAACACAAACCCTGTCTCGAGTATTCTGCTCTCTAAAATGACCTATAAAGTAACC
The DNA here is from genome assembly GCA_004363605.1 of Indri indri. Taxonomy (NCBI): domain Eukaryota; kingdom Metazoa; phylum Chordata; class Mammalia; order Primates; family Indriidae; genus Indri; species Indri indri. The sequence continues at coordinate 4,107 of RJWJ010005020.1, read as the reverse complement.
TTTTAGGGAGGTTTAATTAATTTAAAACTTCTGCCAGACAAATCATAAAGTTTAGGAATTAATTGATCCATTGGCAGTACAAAACTTAGAATAAATTACCCCTACAGTGTCAGTAGCTGTGACATAGTGTTAACTTTAATCTTAGGTTGGGGCGTGTGTTTTAGGGGTGAAAGGGGTGTCTTTGACTCCTAGATAGTTGTATTAAGGCATTACTTGGGTATACATCTTAGAAATGACATTACCCTCTGGTTTTCTTCCCTTGCAGGGAGTCAGCTATTTACAAAGTATCTCTAGATATCTTGACTGATTTTATCAAATCATTTATTTTGAGAAGGACAATGTTTAAAGCTACTCATGAATAAACAGGAACTCTGGAAGAACTTTGATCAAGTTGAAGATTTGGTGACTTAGGTTATTTAATCTAATCCTCATGACTACTGTTAGAATTGGCAGCATGAACTCGGTATTCTGTGGCATGGCAACATGCGACGCCACCTACCGTAACCATTTCCTTAGGCTGAAACGATATGCTAACGTTAGCAGAGGAGGCAGATGTTGAGGGGAAACAAAACTATGGGGGAAAATCATATTTGACACAAAACCTCTGCATCACGGTGGTCTACCTAGTGGTTCTTAAAGCGTGGTTTGGGAAAACCCACTGGTTGGCCACAAGAGTCTCCTCCAGATTTTCGTGGGCTAGATCTCCTAGTGTAAGGGATGATGTTTTTATTAAATACTTTGGTATATTCACTACTGGTAATAATGATAAAAATAACGTGTCACTAATAGCATTTACTTGCGCCAGATACTTTGTTAAGCACTTTATAATACATTTTCTCATTTAACATTCTGGGCAAAACTTGAAAAGTGAGCCAAGTCCTTATTTAAAGTTGAGGAAACTGAGGCTTAAAAGGGTTTAAACTGCTTGCTCAAGATCACAGAGCTAGTGTGTAATGAAGTTTGTGATCAACCTTATACTTTTCTGCATTTAATACATTTTTTTAATAATACAGATCACTGGTACCACATCAAAATAGAATTCTTTACTTCTGTTTTAGGAGTATGTTTTATTCTGTCCAGGGTAGACATACATGTAGAGTGTTCTTTCAGTGATCCGTGGATCAAATGGGAAACTCACAGGCTTGGCTCTGCCCATATGGCAGGTACGAAACCCTCATAAGCAGAATATAGTAATTTTAAGCACCTTCTTTTGAGCCCTTACAGTAAACCATGAACTGTGGAGGGTGATTTACATAGATTATTGCATTTAATTTATACAACAAGGTACGTATTATTATCCCTATTTGTAATAAGGGTAAACTGAGACTAAAAGGAGTTTTAGAACTTGCTACACATTTAAGTAGAAGAGATGGGATGGGATTTTAACCGAGGGGTGTGTAGCTCTAGGCTTAGAGTTGTCATTTTCAAAGTGGAAGATTCAAGAAGTGAGGGAGAAAGGCATGTTGTTTTATGCCTGCAGAATTTCAAGGTGGTCTTCTTTCTCTAGTTGTGTGGATACTCAGTGTCCTTGATTAGTTGGCCTAGTTTAGTTTAGTTACAGGAAAGGTAGTGCTTTACAGAAGGTTTTAAGCACGTCGCCAAAAGGTAAATTACACCCAGAATGTCAAGTGGATGTTTATGTCCCCTCCCCGCCCCCAGTTGTCCACGCACAGTGTCAGAGTCTCTCGTGTTTTCTCCCTTATACTTCGCAAGGTTGCCGGTTCACAACCTTTTTCTTTTTTTCCTTCTTCTACCTTGACAGTGTGGCTCACATGCTGGCTGCCGTAATCCATCTATTCCCAGAATTGGCTCTGACGAACAGAGAGGAAATGTTCATCTCTGAACTTGCTCTACTATACTGACCCACCTGAATTGGCTACATTTTAAGGAAACAGTAGAAAACCTGGTTTAGTGTGGCCAGCTTCTATTATTCAGAAAATGAGGATGTGAAAAGTGCAGTTTGGCAAGAATAAGTATTCATTCTTAGCTTCCTGCAAAGGTTCATCTCTCCTGGTGTTCTTGCCTCACATACAGAGGGTTTACAGGGCCTCTGAATTGAGGAGATATTTCTGGAAAACCTGAAGCTTACTCCTAAAAGAAGCAGCCATATTCTCCTTTGCTCTCTAGAGTCTTAGTTGTTGTTGTTGTTTTTGTTATTAATGGTGGGCTTACTGCTAGGCACTTTGCCACAGTGATTTAATTTAATCCTCAAATTGTCAAGGCTGAGATCCTTACTCCAAAGCCCATGCTCTTTCCATTCTACCATACCACCAAGTGTCCAAGAGAGGTGTTAAAACAGACCTAGTCACTGAGTTCTGATGTTTTGAACTTGGATTTTTCTCTTTTGCCATTTCAGAATAGCGACAGACTCCTTCATGTAATATACCTTTTTCTTCTCTTTATTCACTGCGTGGAAGCCTTTGAAGTGTTCTTCTTGGACAGACCACTGGGAGAAGGATGGTGTGTTGTATTGCACCTTTAAATAAGCCGCATTTTATTCAGGGAAAGTGGGGAGCTTTTTTGTGGTTTGCAGACTTGATATTAACATTGTCCTGACCAGAAAATGTCGAAAACTTGCCCACCACCCAGTTGTGTTTAGGCTTCTAAAAATAATGTTATTCCTCCATACTCAGACATCTGTTTTTACTCTGTTGCCAATTTAAATGCCTCTGTGTACTCTGTGTATCATGGCTGCTTTCCCAGTGTTTTGAAAACTTGCGCAGAATAAGGTAAGGGGATTTTACAAGTTCTCAAAAACATGAAATATTCCTCTGCAGTAGCCATACCCCATGACGGCTAAGTGAAATGGTAGGTGTCCACATATGTAAAGAGGTGCACCTGTGTGTGACCTGTATTCCTGCTGCCGCCACTAAGATGACAGCTGAATTCCATTTGAAGGCTCAGCCCCTTCCTGGGAATGGCTAAGGAAGGCTCAGGCTTATTAGCATGAAATACCAGCATAGACTGAAACAACACTTCCTGGCAGTTTGGCTAGAAGATGTTGTTCACAGCCCACCATTTTTGGTCAGTGTTCTCAAGGACTGAGGACGAACATAACTGCTACCATTTGCTGGAACTGTGATGAGAACTTTATGTATGTAATCTCATTTGAACCTTATAGTAGTTCTGAGAGAGTAGATATTGCCATTTCTTACAGAGGAGAAAACTGCTGCTCAGAGAGTGAAAGTCATTTGCCAAAGCTGCTACTCAATCTTAGTATTTTCTGCCACAATGGCCTGCCTGCCAGTTTTAAAGGTCTAGTTTTCTAGTTTTTCTAAAAAAGACGTGGCTTATAAGCATTTAAGAGTCGAGGTTGTCAGACATGGGAGTAGTTTCTTAGGCAGGCATAGTTAACAGAAGTGCTGCTTTCTTGTGTGGGTGGCCTTGGGAACTGAGAACAGTGCAGTCGGGAATTACCCAGGGTTGGTGCGCAGCAAAGCCGCCGACTCACGGATCTGGTTCTCATGCTGTTCAGAACAAGCTACACTTGTTTTGGGATTTAGAAAACTAATGATTTTTAAAACCACCCCAAGTGGGGGCTTCCTAAAATGGCACATCAAAAATTGTTTGGCATACTTTTTCTTTTAAAATTTAGAAATGTGTTTGAGAGAATTAGGCTCTTTATAAGTATAAAGAAGCCAAGCCATTTGCTAACTTCCATTTGACTTAGAATGAAAATGTGGTATCTGTTACATAGCAGAGCTGATATCCTGTCCTCTAGCTCTTGCTCGAAGGTCAATGTCAGATGTTCTCTGTCCAGAAATCTCAGAGGACTGATGTTTCACAGGCTGACCCTGCAGCCTAACTCTAGCTCCTCTCTGTTGTCTTCTCTGCTGTTGTCTTCAGGACTTGAGGTATAGTAAAAGATAGTAACCAAGTCACCCAGTCTAGAAAACATATTAGAGTATGGGAGAACATGTGGGAAATTCTTTTTGGTATGGGGATCCCCCCCCCAGATTAAAAAAGAAATTCCCTCCCCCCAAAACTCCCATGTGATAGTAAACGCACTTTTTCTATTCATTAAAATACATGGAATAACAAAGCTACTTACTGATTCAGTAGCATTGTAAAGCAATTGAATATATTTTAAACCAACAGCTATATATA